>JAOTRI020153442.1:0-10096 GCA_028564885.2 Zoanthus sanctaehelenae
ACCAAGTTTCTTGTTTTGTTTTCCTTCACATGCAGCAGCTGTTGCCCTCTCCTCTTTCATCTCTTTTCGTTCTTAACTCTGATTGTCATCAATATCTCACCAGGCAAAAAGACAACTTATATCTTCATACTCACAAATATTATTTTTCTGTTCGGGTACAGTGTCCTCAAATTTGGAATGATATTCCTCTCTCACTTCGTAATTCACTTACTCTTTCTAGTTATAAGTATAAGCTGAAGGATTATTTTCAAAATTTATAAGTTTAAACTAAGTTGAACACAAGTTCTTTTCTTCTCTCTTCATACTCTTCTTTTATCACTTTTTGCAGTCTATCATTATTGTTACAGTATGTTTATTTTGTTTTATGTGTAGTAAAAATTCTTTTTATATTGTCAGTAATAGCTTGCCTTTTTTTCTGTAAATTTTCTACTTATTAATTTTTATCAATAATGTATAATAATTTTACTTGTTAGTTTTTATTCTCATTTGCAACTTAGCAGCACATTGTAACTCTCTGACCCACGCCGTATAAGCCTCTGGCTTTGGCATCTTATTATCATTAACTCAAGTTGTGCTTTGTGTACTTATTTATCAATCAATAAACCTTTTGTAATCGTTCATGTAAATATATCGTATATATATTCGTTCTAATGCTGATTTCATGTTTTGTTTATGTCCGTATCTAATTTATTTTTGTTTCTTAAGTTTGGTCTCAACCTTTACTTGCAATAAATAAATAAATAATCCATGCGGTAGGATTGGCTATGAACAACAACTCTTTGATACTTTTTATCCATACAAAAACATTTTTCAGATCAGATGTCGCAGCACTTCACTTTCGATAGAAACCGCTAGTTAACATATTATCATAAGGCGTGTAAAGCGTGACTAAAATACATCTTTACAGTGTGAAATGTGATTGTTTTCTATTTAATTTTAGCAGCAAAAAACGGGCAAGTCGAGGACAGCACATGAAACGTCTGTGCCAAAAAGAAATGGTATATTTGATAACATTTTCTATTTACATGTTATTACACTGTATTTTTTAAATTTGTATCTAAGTGTTTCCAAGAATATTCATGCAAGAATCGGCATGTTAGTACACAGGCAGCCCAAGCTTAGAGTTATTAATCTTGAAAGCGTAATTTATTTTATACTCCATACGAATCACTATAGTTTAAGTTGTAAAGGCGATTCAATCGATAAACTAACTCTAAGCTTGGGCTGCCTGTGGTTAGTACAAGTTGTAGGCAAGATCTTACCACAGTTATAGTCTAATGACTTCATACAACCTTATGAACCAAGCCATTTTTAGACGGATTTTTGTGGAGTTATAAGAGCATAACCGAGGAAATATCTCATCACTGATTGATGGCAAAATGCTAAACTTCGGCATTGAGGCATGTCTCAAATTCTTCTTTCTCGATATTAGAACCAGATTAATAATTTCGCAATCAAACTTTTGTGACGTTATCACTTTAGTACTCTATTAGAGCATTGAATGCATTAAATAATATTAGTTGTGCAGTTGAAATGATTGGTCAGCAGTAATCTCTCTTGGATATTTCTGTCTTACAACAAGGTGTTGCTGGTGCATGCAAGCGAAAGAAGTCACACATCCTCTGGACAAGAGAAGAGAAGGAGGAGGTTTTCAAACATCTTGGGAACTTCATCAAAAAGAAAACTTTGCCAGGAAAAACTGAATGTTTAAAATGTATAGAACAAAGTAAAGGAGTACTGGTTGATAGACAGTGGTCAGTCGTAAAGGATTTTGTAAGAAATGTTATTTCTCGAGCAAAAAAAATACAAGAACAATCGCAATAGAAGGTCTCTTGTTAGAAAAGCATTTTACATTCCCTTTCAAAAACAGAATGCTCATATGAATATGATTGTGTTGTGCACTTCCTTAGCTTAATGATAAAAGACATAAAGGCAGCGTTTACACGTAGCCGGCTATTTTTCTCAACGTACATTTTTTATCCGTTAAGGCCAAGTGTTTACAGGTAAACGCCTATTTAGCCGGATATTTTCGAAAACGCTTCTATTATATATCGATTACCGTTTACGTGTAAACGGTTGAAAACGGATAAAAATATAGCCGGATGAAAATATAGCCATCTACGTGTAAACGCTGCCTAAATCTTATAAGAAGTGAAGAATGATTGAAAACATTACCGATGAGAATTCTGTTGAAGTGTTTGGACAGCTCATGGCAAGAAATCATCACAGATTTATTTTGGCAAAAAGTAATATGTTGAAGGCTTGTTTCAGTAATGACAAAGACCAAACAACGGAGCTAAAAGTTGTAGTCACATGAAATAACGTTTCCTATTTTTAAATTCTTTTTTGTTTGCATTGCTTGCAGTCTTGTGAATATGTAATGCCAGGGTTGAAAGTAGGCACAGGAGAATATTCCTGTGCTCAAGAAAATAAAGGAAAGAATTGTAATTTGTTGTCTCTTGTGCTTCCACTCAGTTGTGACTTGGACAAAACTTTAACACTAGGTCATAAAACACAGAGTTGCCAGTAGAATTGGATGAAATGCTTTTGACTTTGTTGTTTGATTTCCAAGACTTCGTAACAATGCCCCCCATCACTGTTCTCCGACTCCGTTGCTAGTAAAAACCAACAATTATTGAGTGGGAAGGTGTTGTTTTGGTTGGAATAAAAAGTTCCAGTATGCATCACTTCATAGTAAATAAGTCTTAAGTTCTTGTTGCGGAAGCAACAACTACCTACTAGGAAATGTAAATGACAGTCAGTCTGTTATGGCAGACATATAGAAGTAACTAGGGTAAAAGACGTTCAGATTTGTGGTTTGGTATTCTAATACCATCTATTTTAACAGTCCATAGTAATGGTGTAAAGAAATGGATTTAATTGTATTAGCAACTAAAGGAACCAAGTAACACAGTCCTCAAGTGATTTCACAGTATTTTAAAATATTCTATTAAATTGAGTTAAAAGGTAATCTGACTTCTTTCTGTGGACTCGTTCTTGTCACGGCATTGTTCCAAAGTAGAACTGAGTAAATTAATTTCACATCTGCTTACAAGTAGACCTTTTCATAAATCCCAAAAGGTAACCAAGCATAAATCTGAGGCTAAGGTTGAGCTGGCTCAGTTGAAGAAGTTGAAATAATTATCCTAAGAACGACATTGATTAGCATGCCTATTATTTACACTTCTCTAACTGTGTCAGGTCAACTTTAGCCTCGGCTTAATGAAGAAGCCTAATAACCTTTTGGGAACTGTGAAATGGCGGATTGAAAATAATTTGCAGATTGCATAGTCAAGTTGAAAATGTCAAGATACTTTAATCCTGACAGTGGTGACTTTTGCAAAAGCTTGTAATAGTGCATTATGTGCTGGTCCCCACAATGTAGTATTCAGTATTTAGGAAATATATCATGGCCCGTGATCATCTGTTAAATGCTTAAGTCACGCTTTCACTAACTCGTATATTTAGGACAAAAAAAGTTGCCCTTAATGTTGGTGTTAAACTATGACTTGAAAATGTCCCCATAACTACAATGTGTTTTTGTCCCCTCGGCGAAGAATTAAGTTTACTTGACGTCTTAAGGCTGTCAATTAATGTTGGTTGGGAGTACTGTAAAATGCACGGATTTTTTTTCTTCTTAGTTGTAGCGGAAGTGGGTGTCCCCGGAATGCAGGCATACATACATGGTCCCCACAAATGAGCATTGGTACGTACTTGAAATGTCCCCATAACTACCATATGTTTTTGTCCCCACAACGAAGGATTAAATATTCTTGATATCTAATGGCTGTCAATTAACGTTGGTTGGGAGTACTGTAAAACGCACGTAATATTTTTTTCTTAGTGGCAGTGGAAGTGGGTGTCCCCAGAATGCAGGTAGACATACATAGTCCTCACAAGTGAGCATTGGTAAGTATGTATGTATGTATGTGTGTGTGTATGTATGTATGTATGTGTCTATGTGTTCTTTCTTCGATTTGAGTTGCTACAAATTAGAACAGAATGAAGAACAATTTGAGGCTGAAGTCATCGAAAACTTAGAACTAATGAACCTCGGAAAAATTTATTTACTGGTTCTTATAAAGAAAGTGTGTAAATGGTAAACTAGGTTTAGGATTAAAGCAATTACAAACTATTAAACTCTTGGCTGTTGAAGTAAACGTCGACAAAGTCATCTGCGCTTCAAAAGCAATTAAAAGAACCGACTTTTAATTTTTATTAATAACTACTGACAATAACTGTTCTAGTGTTTAGCAATGCTTCTTAAAAAGTGAAAACAGTATACGCAATCCAGCCACAAATCAATCTACTGATCCTTTGTGTTTACAAACTTGGATGTGTCCACCATTTGTTTATTGATGTTCCTAAATGTGATGAGCTGAAGTAAAGATACCAAGCTTGCAGTTTGTAAAACAAGAAACACTGTATCCCAGTTGAATTGTTTACTGATGGCAGCAAGGGGATAACCAGCCATTATCGCACCAACTGAAATTCAAACCAAACAGAAAGTCAAACAGCAATGAAGCAAGTTGTAGTCCCATGGCTACCTGGACTCTTATCTCCTCCACTACAGAAACAATTGTCATCTCCATGCTCACTAGGACTCCCATCTGCCTGCACTAGAGAAACAAATGTTATCTCCATGGCTACCTGCTTACGAATCAGAAACAAGTTTAATCTCCATGGCTACTTACTCTGTTATCTGCTTACCTTAAAGAAACAAATGTCATCTCCCTGGTCACTAAAACTCTTATCTGCTGACACTACAGAAACAAGTGTCATCTCGCTGGTCACTAAAACTCTTATCTGCTGACACTACAGAAACAAGTGCTATCTCCATGGCTAACTGGATTCTCATCTGCTTACACAACTGAAACAAGTGCTATCTCCATGGCTACCTGGATTCTCATCTGCTTACACTACTGAAACAAGTGCAATCTCCATGGCTACCTGGATTCTCATCTGCTTACACTACAGAAACAAGTGCTATCTCCATGGCTACCTGGATTCTCATCTGCTTACACTACTGAAACAAGTGCTATCTCCATGGCTACCTGGATTCTCATCTGCTTACACTAGTGAAACAAGTGTCATCTCCATGGCTACTTGGACTCTCATCTGCATACACAACTGATATGGATTGCCATCTCTATGGCTACTAGAATTTAGATCTACTTACACTACTGAAACAAGTGCCACACCCATGACTATCAGAACTCTCACTTGCTAACACTATAGTAACAATTTCTATTTTCAAGGCAACTAGGACTTTCATTTCCTAACAACTACTGAATTAAATTGGCATTAACTAAACTAATAATATATCATTCACAGAGTTAAACAAGTAGCTTCTTTATGCTACAAAAGCTGATTCCCTAGTTGTCTAAGTTGTGCCAGTCTGTATGTTTAATGTTAAACAATAACACTCTCTTCCCCAATTTTAAGGCTGTTTTATTTATATGAAAGTGGCACAAACCGTTAGCTGCAAGAGCAACAACAGCATGTGAAGTGCCAGACAAGCCAGGAGGGGCATTCTCAACAGCTAATACACCATAGATGTTGATAGGTCCATACAGAGAGAATCCTACACCAAATACAACAGCAGAGACAAGCCACTGCAAACAAATTTAAATATTTTATAATCTTATTTTCCTTATGAAAAATAAATGTAAGTTTACAATTCATAGCTATCAACCCCTGAAATTTTATAATCTTGAGATTATTGGGGATGTAAGAGGAGCAACTGTAAAAGGAGAGCTGTTAGCATTTTGCAATGGATGTACACATTGAAGAAGGAAGTTGGTAGGCACTGCCTCTAGAGTTTCCCTTGTTTTGTAAGCTAACCTATCCATGATTGGCTGATGACAGATAAACAAGTTTTCACACCAAAGCAAAAGTAGACAGAGTCTAGACAGTGACAAGACAGCATATACTCATCAATATTTTTTATTGTTACTGTGTTTTGATCAACTGGATTTTTGTGAAATTACAAACAATGATTTTTGTCTTGCACAACTTTTGACAATTCCGCTTGCATTACCAAAAATCCTTAAAAAAGCATGAGATTCAAGCTCTTATGTAGGAGACTGGGGCAAAGGGTTGAGAATGTTAAGACTCCCACCAAATGCTAGAAAGTGAACAGCTACGCATTATAATAGACAATATTTGGATAAACACTATAAATAAAATCTTGAGCTTGTAATTTTTATCATAAAATGAAAACTGTTTATGCTTAAGTGTAAATAAGCTCTGGTCAACTTCCCATTTTATCTTACATGGTACAGTAAGGGTTTTTGTAAAATAAAAATAGTTTTGCTCTCTTTCAGAACCTGGTTTAATTGAGCTAAGTTATTTTTTTCTAATTACCATGTTTATTTCTTGTCATTTATGTTTTAACATGGCATGTCTTCAGTTTGAAGAATATTTTTTGACCTTCAGTCATTTACCATTGTAACTTATTTTCAAAATGAAACAGTTGCAACTAAGATCATAATAATATATAGAATCTGGAACGTTTCTTTCTAGTACAAATCACTCACAAAAATTGACTATAATCATTTATTTCCAATTGCTATTACCTCAGCTAGTATATATTGCCATGATTATATAATCTTTTCAAGGTCATAAATTATAAAGATCCACTTCAATTTAAATGTAATGGCCCCACCCCACAGAAATGATGGCTTCCAGTCTGTTACCAAACTTACTTAAGATGAATTCTATTTATGTTAATTCAAAGTAACGAAATCTGTAAATTTTAGATCAAATCTTTGATTGCAGGTCTTTTATTCAAAGATGCCAATTCCAAAACTTTGTGAAGTGAAAAGAATATTTTCGATTCAACTTTTGATTAAGTTGTTCTGATTAACTTACAAAATATATAAGTTGTTCTGGTTAACTTACAAAATATATGTTTTTGCAAAATTTGTTTGAGTTTGACAGTAACAATCCATGACAGAATACAAGGATGTTGTATAATAGTGTGTACACTAGAAATCGCCAATAACAGTAGTCTGTTTGACATTTGATCTTTGTTTCGTAAAGGTGCATGAAATATTAAACCTTTTGAGCTGTTTTACATTATGACTATCAATAATAGTTGTCTAGTGTTTTTAAAATAAGTTTCATGCAATATTAGTGGACATAAAAAGAAGGAGATTTAAGTCCAAAGTCCTGAGAGCGGGAAACAAGGCATAAAAAGCAAAAGTTGGCATCTATAATTATTAGTAAATCATAAAAATAACTGAGAGTTGGACACGTGAATTTCTAGAAACGTTTGGATTAACTATAAATAACTAAACTCTTCAGTCAGTTAGAACAACTATATCTACTCACCAGAGATGTATGAGAATTTACAAATGATTTCAGAAAGTGCAAACACAAGAACAGAACTAATAGAAATATGACAAGTGGTGGCAATCTTGGGCTTGATTTGCTTGATACTCCATACTGTAAAAAACATTGGAGTTCAAAAACGTTAAAAACAATGTAAGTTTAACTGCATCTAAAACTTAAGGTAATTGTTAATAACTATTAAATTATTACAAGCTAATAAAAACTTCTCAGTAATTCCCAATTTATAGACTGAATTAAGTAGAATGGGACTTTTACTGGCTGTTGAATAATTCTTCCAAATCGAGCCCTAGCCGAAATTGGATTATTTTTATTACTTTTAAGAATAGCGAGCATGAAAAATGTCTAAATCTCAGCAACAATTATATAATAATTTATAAAATAGGTATATATTTTATGTTGATGTTAAAAAATGTAAGAACATTTTCGATGATCATAATAAAAATATACCTACCTTAGCCATTTCATAATATTGGCTAACATGATTTACTCTTTAAAAAAATAATAAACAAACAGTTTTAATATGACGAATTATGCTTAAATTAGAAAATTAAAGAAACCACTACCTTTTCTACCATCTTGTCTGTTATAAACCCTGAGCACAGGCTACCAAGAAGACCACCAACTTCTACCATGCTTATTGCAAATCCAGCTGAAATAGGGAATATTCATAAATTGTTGACAAGGGAACAGGGATAATAATTTTTGAAAGATTGTTTTCTAGTGGCTCTCAACTGAGAGCTATTATAAATTTTTGGAACCCCTCTCATCTCCCCTCCACAATTCTCCTAGCTTTAAATTATGTTTGACAATGTTATATCTCACTGTGGTCCCTCAGTTCCCCACATGCAGCAATACAGTGAATGAGTTATTCTGCCACACTGAACATTCAGTGCAATTTATATTAATTCTTACACTCCAATCTTTTTGACTTTTTAAGTGGAAAACACGCACAACTAAATTCTTTCAACCCCTTACCCTATAACATCCCTAGCAACCCACCCATACCAATGAGCTATTTCACAAATGTCTGTGTACTTTAATAAAAATAATATTATTTAATAATAATAATAATAATATTTAATAATAATAATAATATTTAGTAATAAATTTAAACATATTTAGCAAGTTCATCTCTATAAATGTCCAATGTGCTTTTAAAATAGCCAATACTATATTAATATTTTATCTATTTTTGCTAAAATTTAGAATGTAAACAAAAACCATAATTACTATTTATTTTCGCTATAATATAGAATATATTTAAACAAAAACTGTATAACCATTTACTGCTAAAAATTAAAAAACAAAATAAAATACAAACAAGGATTATATCTATTTACTGTTAAAATACAAAGATGAACCCTTTATAAAAATTTAAGCTGTGTTTTAAAAATAACTATAGAGAAGATGACTTTCTAAGGCTGTAAACCTAAGGCTGTTCCATAGTTTAGGAGCACAAACAGAAAAAGTGTCACCGTATGTTTTGTAATTGGAGCCAGAAACAAGCAGAAGTTCATTTGAGATATAACAAAGACAGCAAGTATAGATTTGCGATTATATAGCAGATTGGACAAGTAGATCTACATGTATGGCAGAATCCATTTAGCCAGTTATAGACCAAAAAAGACTCCTAAAGACATTTTAGACGTTGATGGGATGAAGATGAATCAAAACAGGGTAACATCAGGGTAACACTTCATTAGCAGCAGAGATCTGGACTGATTGTAGCTTCTGAAGAAGAGACTTATTGGGTAGCCATATAGAAGGCAATTACAATAGTCAAGCTTTGAGGTGACAAAGGCATGGATAAGGACTTCCACAGAGCTCATAGTTAGGTATTTGCATATTCTTTAGATTTTTCTTAAGTGACAAAATGATCATGATCTACAGACTTTCATAACATGTTCTTCAAAGGATAAAGTTTCATCAAAGATGACACCAAAGTTGATGGCAGAGGTGGAAAAACAAATCAATTCGTTTTCATCTTGTATGTGATTAAGTTGAGGACGAGGATGGAAGTTGGCATGTATTAATAGTAAGCAAAAAATAGTTTTATATATTGATTAAGCTTCAAACTATTAAGAATCACCCATCTGTATATTTAAGAAATGCAACTTTCGATGCAGCTCTCAGCATAATCAATATTACAGTCAGCTTCAAAATAGATAATTATATAGTCGAGTGTCATTGTTATAAATATAATTGAAGTAATAGTGTTTTATATGTCAACAATAGGGGCTGTATATAGCAAGTACAGGACAGGACCCAATACAGAACCCTGAGGGATTCATTAATTGATATTGATGATATAAGTGTGAGATGACAAATATGAGTCAAACCAACAGAGGCCAGTTCCGGAATACATACTAGTCAACCTACAGAGAAGGATGTCATGACTAACAGTATCAAATGCTGCAGATTTAAGTCGAATAAACCTAAAATGACGGACTGTTTCTTATCCAAGGACTGCAAGATGTCATTATGTACCTGTAGTAAAGCAGTTTCTGAGCTATAGAAAACTTTATCTAGGCCGATTTCCTGCTTTGGTCAATAGAAAATGGACCTTCTGAATGAGTTGCCCATCCCAATCCCATCTTTTTTAGTCTTGACCTCAAAATCAAATTTTTGCTATGCATGTCTGTTTGGTATAACAGACTCATGAAATGTTGGGATTGAAGGAAACAGTGGTTCAGATGGCAAAGGCGAATGGAGTGAGATGGTACGGGCATGTGTTAAGGAG
>JAOTRI020153464.1:0-10095 GCA_028564885.2 Zoanthus sanctaehelenae
GTAAATGAGTACCAGCGTCTGCTGGGAGCTAACCTGCGATGGATTAGTGTCCCGTCCTGGGGGAGTCAAAGACTCTCGTCCCCTTAACACCATAGAAACTGAAAATAAATATTTGTAATTTGAATAAATTTCAATAATATTAGTCACTGTTCTCTTCATGATAAACATCAGTTTCGGCAGTACTCGCTTCCATCCGCTTCCTTCCGCTGTTATTATTCGATTTTACTTTATTTTGTCTGTAAATTTACTTTGTTATTAATAGCGTCCTCACACTATCTGCCTTGACTAGCTTAGCTATTTGCAGGTAGTGTGTGTCTGATTTTAAAATGTAAATATTTTAAAGAAAATGAATAAACTGAACTGAACCATCGTCAGTGCCTCTTTCAATCTATGCTCAAATTTCGTTGCTACAGAATTCGAAACGTGAAAGCAAGATGCTTTGAGCAAAGTAGAGAACATAATTATTTCAATACGCTCTAGGTGTTTATGGATCTGTGAAGATCTATCAGTCAAAAGACATGCGTAGATATGTGCTAACTTTTTTTCAACCTTGTAAACTGCTCCACGAGTTTAAGCATGTACAATTGCACAGAGGATATCAGTCAGTACTGTAGAAACATATTTGCATTAAAAGGAGTTGTAATGTTTATCGCGTTTGTCACCGATTTTTTGCTATCTAGACTTCTATTGAGATTGTATTACAAATATAACGCTTTATGATTTTTGCTTTAGACACCTGTAATTGCCATCAGTCTCTGTACACCAACTGGTGGCTGAATCCTCCGTATATGGACAATATCAGGACGAAATCCAATCAAACAGGCATTATGCCACCAATTATAACATCAGCAGTGCACATGTGCTGCGGCAATTGCTCAGAATACGGAACAACGAAGGTTAACTTTTCGTCAACTGCTCTAAGAAGGAAAGCCGAAAATATTGGTCTCGTTGAATTTAGCCAAAGTTTTGACGAAGTGACAGAGCTGAACTTTCCTGTCTACGGGGTAATGGACCAGACCCAGTTTTCTGACAACTATGGTTTTGTGCCGCTGGTACAATCGGGAGGCGTGGCACTCATTGTCATTGGAGACGAAGAAGGCACGGCTGCCAAGATACTTATCTCGTCAATCATAACTTGTTGGCCGATCTTGTTTCTATGTTCAGTCTTCTTGTGGTTGTTTAGCACAGTGATATGGATTGCGGTAAGATGAATGCAGCGATCATGATTGCTCTTTTCTTTTTTCATTCATTCATCCATTCATTCTATTTATCATTAGAGTTTACACTATGTTTTACAGACAATAAAGTTAAGTAACAAAATTAATGGCAGGGAGGCTCATGGTAAAAACAAAAAAGAAGGCCTTTAGCTAATGAGCTCCCTCAAAATCAGAGTGAATAATAAAATATGACTAACAGTAGCGGCTGATCGTATATTTTTACAAAGAGAGAAGGTGAAACGAGATGACGAAACAAGAATATACAAATAACAATGACAAGAGAAATATTAATTGCTCGAGCTTTTTGCTAAATAACGAAATCATGCCTTCACAATCTTTGATTGTATTGCTAGCAAATTAAAAAACTTTGGTCATCTGATCCTTGAGAGCGAATTGAAAATTGTCTGAGGTTTTTTCACATAGAACAATTTTGACGTCGTAGTATTGTAGAAATGAACTTGGCTAGTTAACATAAATTGCATAGACTTGAAATAGTTAGGGAGCAAGGTTTTTGAGAAAAAAAACACAAATTTTCCTGTGGTCTTTGTAAAATATTAAAAAAGGATCGTTGTGAGCATCAAAGGAAATCTTAAAACTTATTCTGATCAATTTCTTCTTTTGTAAGAAAATTCGTTTTAATTTTTATTGATAGGTAGATGCCCCAACATCGAAACATAATTTATCAGATATGGTTAAATTAACCTATAATGCATGTATTGTGACCCGTGCACTGGACAGAAGGGAAAAACTTGCTTTATATTATTACAATGGACATGTGGAGATTTCTCTTAAAACATTCAAAATATGAAATTTCCAGGTTAAATTTTCATCAAATATCACACTCAGGACAACAGTTTCTTAGGCTTTCTTCTATATCTAAAAGCTTGTAATCCAGATTAGTTATTTTGCTGGAAACACTTGCAGAACAGAGAACTGTACGCAATTTAGGTATCCTGCTAGTAAATAGATAACTGTGTTGCTACTTATTTCAGCAGCATTGTTGTTATGCCTCCTCAGATATAATATCTTGTTATTTGTAGAGCGCAAAATGAAAAAAATGTGAACTTTGTGAAATTCTAGGAAACGGCGCACAGTGGAAAATACTTTCCTCGCCATGTACTCCAAGGGGTCTGGGAAGGAATATGGTGGGCATTTGCATCCATGACAACGGTTGGGTAAGTTTCTCTTAATCTTATTCATTCGCTGTGCTGGTAGAACAACTTTTGGAGATTCATTTCCATAATTTAATCATTGCCTTTTGACAATCAGGAGTTAGCTACTTTGGGTATACTAATACATTATCAAGTCGCAGCTATACCGAAAGGTCATCGGTTGTAAGGATTTCTTTTTCCATCAAGTTGAGGATTGTAAAACAAGGACCAACCTCTGTGCATGCTCTGGAATATAACAGGCATGCAATGAATAAGGGTGCCTTAAGAAAGTGGCCAAAGGGAGGCCTATTTGGAGCAATAACAACTGAATTATTTGTTTCTGTCTCACACATATTCCGTAGGAGTAGCAGTGAGTTATAGCTTGCTGCGCTTTTTCTAATTTGTATCAACAGTTGCGAAACAGAGAATACCAAAACCTACTAAGTTCGGCTGGTTTGTTTATAACGTGTATCATTTTGCAATGTTTAAAGTTTAAGGAAACTGGTTCTCCTTTGGTTTTTCTGTTTAAGCAATCTTGAAATTGGTTCTTGAATTCGAAAGTTTAAAGAAGAACTGAGAAAAGCAAAGAGATACCTGGGATAACACACTCTCGCTCCGTGACATGCAGTTAGATTGTGAACGACTTACAGCGTATGGAGGTCGCTAGTTTTGGTCTGAACTCTAGTTCTTTCAGTGAGAAGTATCAGTGAGTGGTCACATAAAAACTTTTGATTAGATAATAAATTTTCTCTCTGACCTTTACATGAAATTTGCAAAAAAAAAATAAAAAAACTGCTAAAGTTTAACAAGTTTTAGTCAATCATTAGAATAATATAATGTAAATTTGTATAAAAACAGTTTTAGAAAAAGATACATTTTACACTCGAGGGATAACAATTTTTTATTCTGACGTTTCAAGGCATTCATTGCGACAATGGACACCATTCCAAGCCGGCAATATAATAACTTCGTTTGAATACGGTATCAAATTTATTCGTGTTTTAAACTGTTTCTGCAAACAGCGACGCAAAATTAAATTCATGTAAAACTTTATGTTTTATATACATGTGAAAGGTTCTTACTGAATGTCCTGAATAAAAAATTTTGTTCTTTAGATATGGTGACCGAGTGCCTCATTCTGTTTCCGGGAGAATGATAACAATAGCCTGGGTCCTAGTCGGTCTAATCCTTACCACGTGTTTCTCAGCTACCATGACAACACTGCTGACAGCTCAAATCCTTAACAAAGACATCATGATATACAACAGCCGGGTAAGTTTGTTAATTTATTTTAAAAAAGATATTTGATTCCGATTGGACAAGGCTTGTACAATTACTTTGTAATTCAGTACAGAAATTTGTAATTTCGTGCAATTACAATCTCAACATTTAATAAACAATACAAAGCTGATAAAATGCAGGAATTTGAATGACAGTGATGGGAGGGATTTTCAAAGAAAAATCTTGAAAACAAATAACAAAATGGTGTCTTCAGTAGATTTAACGATTCAAATTAAACAATAAACTAAATTAAATTCAGGAAAGCTCAAAGAATGAAAATAACTGCAAGAGTAAGGATGTTTGGATGACTGTGGGAAATGGTTTGTTTAAAATAATGAAGATTGACGTAAAAATGTTTTATAACTTCCAAGTTCAGATCATGTCTTCAAACACGTCTTCAGTAAGGTCTGTAAGAGAAATTTTTTGAATGAACTCCTTTGACAACACTTAGAATTTGTTTTTCTTTTCGCCGCTATAGAAATAATTCCAACAGATGATTCTAGCAAATCACAATTTCCAAATTTGAAGCAACCACATGACTTTTGTAAGCCAATTGAAAATAGATGCGCACGCATCGTTTTGATTTTTTTCGAGCACTTTTTCATGTATATGATTTACAAGTAATCGAATCTTTTACTCGTTCAATATGAAAGTAATCTGCATTGGTGTGTTTTAAAAAACTCAAATTGCGTTCTCCCTAACGGGCTCACGCAATTTTGATTTTTTAACATGAACACACTCGTGAAAATTTATTCCGTTAAGGTTCGATTACATATACTACAAAACAAGATCAGTCTCCTAAATCAGTGTTTTTATACCGAAACCATAAAAACGGAAAAGAAAAAAACGTTCCTTGTTTCTGTTGGATCAAAAATTTGGAATGGCCTTTTAGTATCTCTAAAGAACCTAACAAATATCACTTTAAGATGCAAATTAAAAATCTCTTATTTCATATTCTGGACTGAATAGCAGGCGACTGTATCACTTCCGATACAAAAATTAAATAAATTCAAATAAAAAAGTTTAAAAATTGAAGAGAAATCCATATTTTCTAGACATACTTTGACTTCCAAATATTAAAATCAATCTGAGTGAAACGACATTCTTTGTTAGATTGCAGCGATTCAGAATTCCTCCGAATATCGACTTGGGCTGAGAAAAAATGCACAGATTAATCCTAAAGGTGAGTAATACATGAAATCCATCGCTTTGAGAAGAACTTTGCTTCAAGTTTCCCAACCTTGATTTTAATGCACGAGTTCACAATTATCAGCGCCATATTGCAGAGGGGGCATACTCCTTGGACGAGCGCGGCCATTTTATTATAAACATGTGTGAGGGTTAAACAGTTTTTATTTGCTTTCTGTCGTTCGAGAAATGAATATATTTCTTGGGTATTTTTACAACTGTTTACAAAGTATTGGATAAGGAGAGGTTTTTTCCCTATTACCTTTGCTTATATTCTTTAAAATGTCCGTGCAGCCGCAGAAGACCACGTATACGTATGGTAACTTCCTCGGTATGACATTATCGTCTTTAAAGGATTTCTTATCACTTCGAGGTCTAAGACAAGGAGGAAAAAAACCGAAGTCGTTGCCAGAGCTATTGGTGCGTATGAGTTCCTGTAAAGTTTACAATGGAGAAAGTAATCTGGACGCAAAAGCAGGAATACGAAAACAATAATTAACTACTAATTTATTTTTTTTTTTGCAATTAGCCTCCATCGCAGACAATCTGAAATACACAGTTTGTACGATAAAATACACAGTTTGTACGATAATACTGACACATCTGCCATCTGCACTTGCGGTTATTAATTAATGGCATAGAATATCACATCATGATATTTTAAAATGTTTCACACTGTTTGATAAAAAAACATTTTCCATTTCATGATAGAAATTTTATTGAACCATTTTTGTAAGGGTGAAAATATTTACACATTTTGAGATTTAATGTGATTACCAATAAAAGGAAAACTTACTCTTTCCTTTTACAAGTTTAAACTAGTCACGAAACTTATTCTATTAGCATTTTAACATTGACTTAAACTAATAAAGAAATTATTTTATTTAAAATAGAATTAGAATATTTAAAAAAAATTAATTGTTATAGTAAATACCTGAAAGTTTTAAGTTTTTCAAACAGTCAGTTTGTATTATCTTTCTGTGTATTCCTGTGCTAAAGCAGTGTTAGACACTGGTAAAAGCCAACACAAAATAGTGATTTATTACACAATTAAAAGGGAATCATCTTTTAAATGTCTGCTTGACACCATTATAAAAGTGAAATTTCCAGCCATCAGATAAGACTTTGTCTTTCGGCCATAGATGCCAAACCATCTCTGAAAAGTGTAAACGTTTTACGACCTTTTCGGGATATCTCTGGTCGTTATTTTAACAAACGACATAACGTCGACTTTTTTTAGTCATTCTTTTATATTCCTAAAAAAGCATTGCTTTTCACAAACAAATCGTCAAAAATTTACATATGAAACAGCGCTCGCCCCAGGAGTTTGCCCCCTCGGCAATATGGCGCAGATAATTCTGAACTTGTGTATTTATTAAAACAATAATTATTGGCCATCAAAACCTCAACTCAAGAAAAAGAATCGAGTAAAAAAAATATATTGAATTTTAAAACTACGAAAGCCATTATTACCGGTTTATAGTTGACATCATGTTGGTGTACTCTAAACAAAATAATTTCTATTATTTTTTTTCTATTGTCCTTTGTGTCTCTTGGGATTGTGTGGAAACCAAGATTCTTTTGTTTTAAATATTTAGGTCTCGAAATAGGAAAACTGAAAACTTTCTGAAGTCAATTTCTTTTTTTTTTAGGTTTTAGCACCTTTGTAAGGAAATCTCAAAACGACATATTTTTTAATTCAAGCTAAAAATTGAGAACGTGCTTCCTGAAATATTACAAGCAAACAAAGGCATTGCAATAAATTAGGAAAGAAGAATCAAAAACAAAAATAGAATTAAACAATGGACTCAAGAGTTAAACAATGGTATTGTAAGGCAGTGGTTAAACCAAATTACTGAAAATAAAACCAAACATTAACATTTTCAAAGTCGTTTGAGCAAAAACTGTTTCCGCTTGTCATCGAGTTTCTTATAGATTTAAACGCCAAATGAAATATAACACAAATTCTGATGTTTCTAATTAACTTACTTTAAGCGTAAACGTATATCTTGTCAATCCTTTCCGTTGTAGATTATCTCGTTGGTCGCGTTGTCCTTTTAAAAGAAGTGTGCTTTAAAGTTTTAACTAGGAAGAACTCACAGTTTAGAAAATTCAAATGGACGGCAATTTTCCGATTCAGTCGAAGGCCTTCATCCCTTGTACAATCCTTATCATCTATGAAAATCACATGCATTTCCCGCTACAGCTTCATTCCACAGGTTCTAAAAGATCTGATGCGTCCGCGCAAAAGATTGGGTCCAAGGACCTTGAATCGCGCCATTTTTTTTCCTGACACAAAATCACTGTGTGTAAACAAAACTTAAACAGTTTACACTGTGTGTAAACAAAACTCCCACATTGCGTCGCCGCAATGGACTATTGTTTCTCATGCTAAGATTCTTGGCCTCTAGACTACATTTCCAGCGACCTTAAGTGGAATTATCATCTCAATGAAATTATTAAGAAGGCTAGAAAACAATTATATTGCTTATCACAGCTTAAACGCTCTGGTTTAGGCACAGATGAACTGGTTCAATTTTTTCGCACATGTATACGCCCCATAACTGAATTTGCTTGTCCAGTATTTCATAACAGTTTACCGTTATATCTGTCTCGCGACCTTGAGGCAATTCAAAAGCGACCAATGCGCATTTATTTTCCCTTTTTTCCCTTACGAGGACGCCCTTTTTAAGTCACGCCTTAGTACCCTTTTTAAACGAAGAAATGAATTAACTGATAGGATTTTTTGTTCCATCGCCGAGTCGCCCAGTCATAGATTGTACAAGTTGTTACCGCCGGTTAATGAGTGTAAATATAATTTTAGGAAAAAGCGCAGTTTTAGTTCTGTTTTTAAGACAAATAGATTTCGAAACAGTTTTATTATTCATAATGCACTTAAGGCTTAACTTTCATTTATCTTTCAACCTTAGAATTTTTTTCTTTTATGTATAATTTAATCATATGTTATGTAGTTCATAATATTTTATTCAACTTTTTTATTCAACTTGTAAATATTGGCTTAATTCAACTTGTGGTTTGCAATGCTATTATAATAAACTTTCTATCTATCTATCTTTAATAATAGTGAGAGCGTAATGCTTGTGGGACCTGGCTTAAATGAAAATCATCAATCACAGATTGCACATGTGTTCTAGTAAGTTATGCCTGTGGAATGTGGCATCAAGTATAGATAACCGGCCTCGGATACCGAAGGATGATAATGATAGATAGCAGATACGCGATGTCAACTATAGCAGAAAGCCAATAAAATGGACCCCAAGGCCACGTTGGAAGCGGGATTTACCGTAACCATAAAAATGTGGGCCTGAATGTTTCCAGCCGTATGTAGCGAGCACTGCTTTGCCTTTGATACAACCAATTTTTGTATTTTTTCCTTCCTTCCTAAGGTCCTGTTTTGCTCTCGCTCTAAAGAGGAACTCCCTCAATAGAAAACACTTGCTACTCATGGTACCAGCCACACACTCTGCTGCTGTTCTAGCCTTTTAGGCCTCGTTACCAAGGCGTAGCTAGCATAGCTGTGGTTATGTTAAAAAAACACCATCTTTATAGAAAAAGGAAATGTCTTATCTTTTAATCTTATGACTTCCATATTTAGGCAAAAGTTACCGGAATCTGGAAGAAGTTTACGAGGCGCTTACGAGCCGGCACGTGAAAGGAGTGTTAATCGACGCGTTTACCGTCGGAAGCCGACGTCAACTATTTAACCGCACAGATATAAGAATCAACAAAATCTTGGCTCACAAGTCGGCCTATGGCATTGTCCTGGGAGGAGAAGGGAAAAAACTACAGACATGCTTCAACAACTTTTTAAATCAACAGCGCTCTCAAGTTTCTAAAATAATCGAGAGTAATATTATCTCGATCGAGGTAAGAAACCCTCAACTCTATCCAGCGATTAAACTATTGGTGATTACATATAAGCTGATATTACCTAAGACATTAACTTTATGTTTTTTAAGTCTATAGTCTTTTAAAAGTAGTTCATCAACAACACACACAGCTCCTCATCAAATCTTCTAAGTTCGTTACAAAAAGCTTTGACAATTAAGCTCGAAAGGCACCTTTAATTTGTTTCCTCTGTATAAAATGTTGGAGTGAGGTAGGTAGCTTGTCATGTTAAGAAACTTTCCATCCTCTATCCGA
This sequence comes from Zoanthus sanctaehelenae, assembly GCA_028564885.2. NCBI lineage: Eukaryota > Metazoa > Cnidaria > Anthozoa > Zoantharia > Zoanthidae > Zoanthus > Zoanthus sanctaehelenae. Next base: position 9,002 of record JAOTRI020153464.1, read on the forward strand.
GGTGGAATGGGGTTAATGATACTGGGACCTCTCACGTTGTTTTAGTATCGCTAAATAAGTCGTTCAAAATGGTATATTAATTACGAAAGTGAGAAAAGGAAAACGTACAATTGGAAAGGAAGCACACGTTTTTTCAAACTTAGTCCGTAAGAGAATAACCATATTTAAACGCAAGGGCCAGAAGGGGGTGAAAGGGGGGTGGAGGGGCAGGCCAGGAGCCCATTACGTTGGTGCTTGGAACACGAATTGTGTTTGCCTTACCCCATTTTTATGAGTGAGGTTATTTCTGGACTTTTACTTTTAAGGTTTCTCTCAAGTCCTCTCCGAGATCATTGAATTCGCTACCAATGGAATAGTTTTCGGTAGTTCTCGTTTTTGTTCGCTATCTTGAAAACAACTCGGAACAGGAAGTGAGAAAATGTAATGACGTCATTACTGGAAAGCAATAATCCCTCGGCCAATTTTAGACGCTAAGAGGGAAAAAAAAGCACACTGGTAGAAATAAAGAAGACTTGAAGACTGAACTGATGCCACCTATTCAAGTTCCAACTCATGAGCTTCTAAGGGAGGCTAAAGCTAAACTGAGCGAGCTGTTTTTTTTCAAATGTTGTCCTAATTTCTACTTAACCACTTTGCCGTTGCAGGTAGCAAAGGAGAGTATCACGGTTGAAAGATCCCACAGCTTATTTGACCCGGAGTTTATCACCTACAAGAAAACAGTGATCATATGCAGTTTAGTCCTCCTTTGTTGCCTCGTCTTAGGCTCCAAACTGGACATAGCCATGCGCTTCGGGTGGATCTCGTTCAAACGACTGGGTGAGATTTTCACGAAACATTTCAAATTCAAAATATTCAACACTTGTATGTAAGCTGTGCTTGTTGCTGTTTGGTTATATATTGATTATTACTCAAGTATAAACTTAAGAAGGGAATCCACTGCCGTGTGCTCTTACATATTAAAACGATTCACAGTAGCAAGCCAGCTATCAATAAGTTTAACAAAGACGGATTCTAAGCTAAAGCTAAATCCTTATACGAGCCTAGTGGCCCATGGGGCCGGCGCTTATCTCCGGTTTCTGTAGTGTTAAGCGGAT
>JAOTRI020153472.1:0-10093 GCA_028564885.2 Zoanthus sanctaehelenae
GTTGTTGTTAGTACAGTATTATTGTGTTATTATATGTTCAAGTTCCAGTAGACTGGTACATATTTAGTTATATTCAAGTGACAAACTTAGGGTTAAATATTCAAATGCAAGAAGCCTTCAGGTGCTTATTTCAGGACTTTACTTTAAAAGCATAGGTAGGGCAAAACATCTCCAAAAGATTTATTGGTATTGACAAAGCAAACAAGAGGCAAAATGCATTTTTTGTGGTGCACATTTTGGTTGGTTCACTAAAAGAAAAATTAAAAATTAAAAAAAAAGTTAATTTTGCCCTGTGGGGTGAATAATAAGATTTAGTAATAATGAAATTTAGAGTATGAATAAGGCAAATATATTTCAGTGACATAATTCATTTGTCACATATTATCGTGAGTTTAAATACACTAGGGTTCTGATACACTACAAAAGCCAAAAGAAATTTTTGGATCAATCAGGTCTGACAATTAATATCAGCTAAAACTCAAAGCTATTTTTAAAAATATTAGTATTATCAATAACTAATATTACCATATTCATCTAGCACCGGTGACACATGGCGTTTAAAAACTGATAAACTTGTGAACTTCTGAAATTGCAGTTGAGCCAGCACCCTAAACTGTAGAAATTCCATCCGGGCGCACTGTTGGCTCACTAGAAACTCTCCATGCTTTCCGTGATTTTTATATTGATTTTTTTTTCCTCTACCAGAACCTTTGCTTCAGATAGATCAGAAATGTTAAATAAATTGTCCAAATCTCTTTCGTCCGATGTAAAAGATTTTTGTGAGGGTCCCTTATTTGTCCTGGAGTGCCTTACTGCTCTTAAAGGTATGGCCAAGAATAGTTGCCCCGGTATAGATGGATTTCCAATGGAATTTTATCTTACTTTTTGGGATCTCCTTGGTGACGATCTCGTGCTTGTGTTGAATGAGGCTTATCGTGTTGGCCATATGTCACCCTCTCAATATCGCGGCTTTATCACCCTCATCCATAAGGGGGGTGAAAGGTTAAATCGTTCGAAATGGAGGCCCATTACCCTCCTTAATGTAGATTATAAAATTGCGTCCCAGGCCATCGCACTCAGGCTTTTAAAAGTTATAGGTTCGGTCGTCTCCATCGACCAAACGTGTGGGGTGCCTGGTTGTTTCATTGGGGACAACACTGCCCTTCTCTGCGATCTGGCCTCCTATTGCTCCCAGAAGGATACCTCCACTGCCATCTTGTTCCTTGACCAAAAGAAAGCTTTCGACAGGGTGGAGTGGCAATTCATCTTGTCAACTCTACGCAAGATGGGCTTTGGCCCTTCTTTTTTACAGTGGGTTTCCACCTTTTATGCTCGCCCCCAAAGCGCCGTTTACATGAACCTATTCACTTCTGATTTCTTTCCCTTGTCCCGAGGTGTGAGACCGGGTTGCCCCCTGTCCCCTCTTCTGTATGTGCTCGTGGCAGAGGTCCTTGTGGCCAGCCTTAGGAACCACCAGAGTGTCCATGGTGTCCGGATCCCCGGCACCGATGACCACGTCGTTGTCTCGCAATATGCGGACGACACACGGCTGTTATTGTTGCAGACAATCGTTCCATCTCCTCTGTCCTCTGCGTTTACCATAAATATGAGCTCGCTTCTGGGGCCAAGCTGAACCTAGACAAATGTTCGGGCCTTTGGCTTGGTCCCTGGGTGATGAAATGACTAGCACTTCCGCGATCACGGCCGTGTGTTGACAAGAGAACCTTCCTCAAGCAATGGTCCGCCAATGGCCTCCTGGCCTCCGTTTCTGACGATTCCCTCGTCCTTAAAAATTATTAAAACTTGCTGTGCTTTTCAAATAAATGTGAAAATCCAAAAAATAGATTTAAAACGTATTGTTGGAAAAACTATAAAAAATAAATAATTGAAATATGAACAAAAACATTGCTAACGCTTAATGTGGAATTTTGTACAAATCTTTACTGCACAATGGGTGGGTGAGCAGCTGTCCCCGGTCTCCTGCCTAAGCTCATGGATGGGGGGAGGGTTTCTTCGAGTTCATGGGCCCCTGACAACTCCAGCTCACGGGTTTAAACAAGGGATGGGGGGCGACCGTGAGCGCCCTTTCGTCGAATGCCCATGAGAGGGGGGAGAGGGTGACCATGAGCATCCCACTAGCCCTTTTTGTCTTCATGTCGGTTTGTCAGTCTCTGTGTAAGTTTTACGTTCGTATCGTGCATTGCTGTAGCGCCTACCTTTGGTATGACGGCAACGGCTCCTATAGGAGCCATGTTTATATTTATGTTTATATTTGTATTTGTTTGTTGCAGTGTGTGCATACAACACTTCACACACTGCAGTCATACTGGGCAACACCTATCGATTTTTGTAATCTCTCTAATGTGCCGCTAGGCATTGTTTGATCTTTTTCCAAGGAGAGGCCAGGTGCAACTCCTAGGATTTTGGGGGAGTGGGTCCGCGTTCGCGCGGTCTCTCTAGTTCCCCTCTCCTTTCTGCCCCAAGTCAGCCAGCTCGTTAGGCTCTTCTTATAAGGGCATTTTAATCTGCTTTAAATACATCGGCCAACCAAAATCGTGTCTCTGCTGTTCCTCTTTTGAACAATTGGTGGCCGATTGCCCTTATAAGAGAGCGAAGTCCACTGCGACGAAAAACCAGCAAGCCGCTACTGCTTCAACACCTTCCAATAAACCCTGCGTAGCAGAAAACAACTACTGCAAATTGCAAAGCGAAACAGCTATTCAAATTTCACAAAATGAACCTTTGCCGCCCGCTGTGCAAGCAAAACAAACCAGCCAAGCTGAAAGCCAAGCTCTAAGCAAAACCTGCAAAAGACCCCTTGCTTCTCCTTCAAAAGGACAAGAGAAAAAAGACTCCATGGACAGTTTCGGAGTCTTCCAAGAAGATCACCGAGCCAGAAAGGATATCGACAAGGTCCAAGCCATCGCTAAAGATACAGTGCTCAAAGCACGTGCATATTTCCTCAAAGGAAATTTCACAGACATGTCAAAGGAAGACACTAAACCAATAAAATGCAAGAAAAAAAACTCGATTCTTAAAATCTGGAAAATTCTACAAGACACCTCTTTTAAATTATTACAACTGCTATTTTAAAGATATTTATTGCTCCTAGAGCATAGTAAGCTACCAGGTTAATTATTATTTTACAGTGATTTTTATTCTATTTTTCATTTAATTTACGTTCAGTTAAATGTTTTTTAATTTTATCTTTAGTTTTAGTTATGGCTCGATTAAAAACTTACTCTTTCAATGTTAACGGGATGCAAGACGAGTCTAAACGTTTAAATATATTTTAATGTTTCAAAGAGCAGAATTGTGACATCTTTTTGCTTCAACAGGTTCACGTTTCGAAGTCGCAAGTGAGGTTACGATCCTGCTTTTTGGAATATGAGTTCGACTGTGTCGATATTTCAAAAACGCTTGGTGTACGAAGCTGAATGTTAGATTCTAATACCTTGACTTCCAAACAATTTGATAATATATCAGATGACGATTTATATAAGGTTATTTCTGAAATTAAGGAGGAATGGCCAAGGAGTGGTTATAGGATGGTTCAAGGTTTTAGAAAGACAAGGAGATGAGAACTCCACAACAAATAGTGTGAACATTAATGCGCAAAGTAGATCCAAATCTAAATTGATCATTAATACTCGTCAATAGTTACCGGGTCAAGTTCAAAGAAGGGCTTTCCAACGAGAAGACCAAACCTTTTCTGAAAGGCATGTCACATGCCGGCTTTTTCCTTCAACCGTATGAGGCTGATAAATGCGCCTCTATAATTACTATAACGCACCTCCCAGTGGAGAATCCTAACTCTTCCATTAAGGTGACCTTTTCCATCTTGGTAAGATTTTAGCCTTCAATAAAGAGACACATCAGTCTAAACTCCATGTGTATACAAGGGTATTAATCTGTTAAAGTCCTTGACTCATGATATCCCGGCTGTGGTTCTTTTTGGACCCTTTCAGGCCAGGGCTTTTTATAGCGGCAAGCCTTGTTAACTCCACATTTGTACTATGAGATCACCGAACCGACGAGTAGCGTTTTAAGTTGGTGCTAGCTGGTGCAATTATGTTCAGACAAAAAAAGAGGTACCAAACAAAAAGCCATTATATAGATCCTGTGTTTTTAGAACTTCTGAAACCAATTTTTATCCAACTGAGTGACTGGTCGTTGCTCTTTCGTTGTCTTTCTAACTACTCACAGAATCAAAATGAATCACTGAATGCTATTGTTTGGATCAAGGCACCAAAATATAACTTCAAAGGCCCAGATGCCAATAAAAAGGCTGGAATGTCTGCTGTGATGCAGTTTATTAAGGGTGCAAAGAGGCGGTTGAGTGTTATGAAGGCTTTTTTGATTATGCCGGGAATAAATGCAGAAAAAGGAGCAGTAATAAAGATAGAAAAAGACTTTCAGACTCTCAAAGAGCTGCAACAGAGATTGAAAAAAAAGTTAATGTCGATCTAAAAGCCCCCTTAAAGCCTGCCTTCTGGGTTATAATTTAAGACCTCTCATACCTTACGCCGTTATTCTTTGTCAAGAATGCCATGAAAGCTTTTCCGGAGGTAAAATCTGTTTCTTTTCGTAGGGAGACTGACACCCTTAAATCAGGAGACCGTATTGTCTCCATCTAACTAAAACAGAATATTCAGGAAATGCACGAGGTGCTGGAAAACTATTTTCCCACATGATTGATCTGACTATTGTAAATAATTATATTATTCCAGTTCCATAGGGCAAAACATCCTCATAACGAGTCACTTCAAATATCATGTCGTATGATGTTATCTTCGACCTGCATTCATACATACATACCATAACATCATTTGATTCAAAGTGTTACAAATGCCAGACATTATACAAGTACTTGTGTTTCAACAAGTATTTAAAATTGGTTTGACCTATGTTGTCAAAACAAGTCATATGATCATAAATGTATCCAACCAACTACAATAATCAAAGATTAATTTATTTTTCAATAAATATTTACACAAGTTTACTGTATTTTTTTTATTCTAGAGCCCGCCAGAAATTCTGTTGATTATCGCCGCACTCTATTTGATGCACATCAACAGAAAGCACAACAAAGTGATGCATTTGAACGCTTTAAAGATGTGCTACCACAATCAAATTTTGTTGCAATGTGCAAGGCTGAATTTGAAGAAGAATGCAAAAAAAAATAACTGTTGATTAAAAAAATCTCTATTACCAGATCCAATGAAAAAACAATGAACTCTAATGACATAGAACTAATTGAAAAGGCCACTATTGGTCGGTCAGACAATTACAAGTGGCAAGAAAATAAAAAGGGAAAAATTACAGCCTCAAACTTCTATCGGGTGTATTCAAGAGCAGAAACTCTACAAACCCAAAGAGGTGATGCATCCAAACTGGTGAAAAGCTTGCATGGCATGAGCACACATCTAAAAATCGAAGTACCCTTATGTGTGGGAAAAATGTGAGAGGTGGCCAAACAAAAGTACGTTAAAATATTTGAGAAAGAACACCAAAAAGCAAAACATAGAGAATGTCGACTTTTCATTTCGGAAGAGGATTAATTTCTTGGTGCAATTCCAGATCTTCTAATAGAGTGTTTATGTTGTGGCAAAGGAGTTCTGGAAGTTAAGTGCCATAGTCCATAAAAAATGAAATTACTTCGCCAGACAATCTCCTTTATTTAGTAAGCAGTGATGGCTCAGCGACATTAAGACAAAATCATGCTTATTTTGCTCAAATTTAGAGGCAAATGGCTGACACAAATAGAACCTGGTGTTACTTTTTTATTTACACATAGAAAGGACAGCACATAAAAAAACTACTTTCAGTCAAACATACTGTGACAAAATTAAACAGAATCTTGCATTGTTTTATAACAATTATTTAGCTCAGTATGTGAACATGACATTGTTCTGAAAAAAGCCAGGGGAGAAATTATTTAAACAGGTGTTGTTTTTACAAACACTCGCAACCAAAAAACAGAATTGTTATGGAAAAAATTGTTATTGTATATAAACACTGAAAGGGCACGTGGCAGATAACCGAGAAAACGATTTCCAGTTGATCCTTTCAAAAATTTCTTATTAAACTTTTCGTTTTCAAATTAACAACAAAAACAATAACTAAAAATAAAATTTCTTTTTCAAATTAACTACAAAAATAATCCAAAAACACACACTTAAAAAATTTTAGTTTTGTAATTCAAATTCTTTTAACCGAAGCATGCTCACAATATTTTTCCTATATTTACTGTTTTGTTTAAAATAATTTGATTGACTCTTAAATAAGCTGTAACTTTGTGTGCAGATCACCCGAAACTCCAAATGCAGTATTGGTTGCAAAAAACTCACAGTATTCGAAGAAAGAGATAGGCAGAGAGCACAATATTATCCGTAAACCAACCAAAAAAAGTAATTTCAGCAAAATATTCAACAGTATATAACTCTACCTGGCAGAAGGTAAGAACAGAAAGCCCCACTGTAACTTATGGTGTACCAAAACAAATTCTTCAGATGTTCAGCAAGTCAGTACCATTCATTTTCCCACACTACCAAGACAAGCTTTTGGGAAAAAATTAAAAAATCGGAAAAGCACAAAGGAGAATGGCATGAAGTTACCAAGCCAGAAATGCAAGCATTTGTTTGCTTTCTTATTATTATGGGAATTGCCAGACTGCCTTCATTTGCACAATATTGGAGGCAGAATGTGTTCACACATATTTCTGGTATCACTTGTGAGTTTAGCCGAGATCGTTTTACACAAACCTGCCGATACTTCCACCTAGCAGATAATACAACACTTGCAAAGCATGGTGAGCCTGAATATTACAAGATCGGTAAAGTGAGGACATTTTTGGCCAAAATCTCTGCAAATTGTGAAAAAGAGTATCAGCTGAATCGACAAGTAACTATTGACGAGACAATGGGTTGCACACAAAGGCAAGATTTCCCTAAAGCAGTACATGAAAGCAAAGCCAGTCAAATGGGGAATAAAACTTTGGGTCCACAAATCCAAAACTGGATGTGTGTATCGCTTTCAGGTATACAAAGAAAGGAACAAGTACAGACCGAAAAACATTTAACACGTGTTGTACGTGATTTAGTTGTCAATTTTAACAACACTGGGCACCATGTTTACATAGATAACTATTACTCTAACCCAACCCTATTCATTGAACTGTTCAAACGAGGTATTTATGCTTGCGGTATCACTCGCTGAAACAGAGTAGGGTTCCCTAAATCACTGGTTGTCACTAAGAGGGAAGAGAATACCCTGAATTAAGGTCACTATAGATGGCTAGCATTTCACCAACTGCTAGCCGCACTTTGGCTTGACAAGAGGCCAGTTCACCTCATCTCAACCATCCACTCACTTTATGTCGACAACAATCCAGGACAGATGTAGGATAGCATCCGTCATGGGCGTGATGGAACAGAAATCTATGTCCCTTGCCTGCCAGCAGAGTTTGATTACAAACAGTTCGTGCAAGGTGTTGACCGTGGTGACCAGGTCATGAAGACACACAATGCTGCCAGAAAATCAAGGAAAGCCTGGAAGAAGCATTCTTATGCAAAAAGAAAGTATTACGAGTTTGAAAATGCTTTTTCAAGTAAAATGGCAAGAGTGCTACAAGTAGAGCCACAAGAGTTATAACAGGCACAACCTCAGCAATGTAATAACTGCGATGATATGGACAGGCTTGTAAAACTTCTAAAGGAAAAAATGAAAGTTTCATCAAAACAGAAACAAGTGCAACTTTCAACTCTAGCACCTGAAAGTTGGACAATTGGAAAAGTTGTGGAGGAGTTCAAAGTTTAAACAAATAAAGTAAAAGAAGCACGCAAGTTGAAAAAAAGAATTTGATATTTTACCAGACCCTAAACAGGAAGTTGGTCGACCATTATCAAACGAAGTTGAAGAAACAGTTATCAATTATCAGGATGAACAACATTCACGTCTGCTGCCTGGAAAAAAAGATTTCAAATCTTCAATTCTCAAAGGCATTGTGTGAAACAGAAGAAGTCCAAGGTTTAATCGATATTGGTTAGAGCAGTTTCCTTAGCTAACTTATTCTAAATACTTAAGGGCCTTGAAAACCTGGAGAATGGTTGCCGCGTGGTGGCCTTCTCCAAACTGGCCAAGCCATTACCAGTTTGGCTCTCTTATAAGGGCATATCGATCGGGTTTAAATATACTGGCCAACCGAAATCGTGCCTCAGTTGTTCTTCTTTTGAACATCTGGTGGCCGAAGAGAGCCAAGTCCGCAGAGACGAAAAAGCAGAAACCCCTGTCAACTTCAACTCCACTCCCCACCAAGAGGAAAGTCAACCATCCACATCACACACAAGCCATGAAATGGAAATCTCACCAAGTGAACCTTCGCCACCTGCTGTGAAAGGAAATCAAACCAGCCAAGCTCAAAGCCAAGCTCAAAGCACGCCAAAACACAAACGACCCCTTGCTTCTCCTTCAAAAGGACAAGGAAAAAAAGCCTCCCTCGACTGTTTCGAAGTCTTCCAAGAAGATCTTCAATCCCGAAAAGATAACTACAAGCTTTAAGCAGTTGCTAAAGACACCGTGCTCAAAGCATGGGCATATTTACTACAACTCCTCAAAGGAAATTACATCGACCTTGCAAAGGAAGACATTAAACCTATCAAGCTCCAAAACAAGACCACAATTTTTAAAATCTGGGACAGTCTCAAAGACACTTCGTCCAAGGTCGCTAAAGCTGAACTTTTAAATTATTATGATACCATTTTAAAGTTATTTATTGCTCCTAGAGCACAGTAAGATACCAGGTTAATTTTTATTTACATTGATTTTTATTCTATTTTTCATTTAATTTATGTTTAGTTAATTGTTTTTTAATTTTATCTTCAGTTCTAGTTATGGATCGAATAAAAACTTGCTCTCTCAATGTTAACGAGATGCAAGACGAGTCCAAACGTTTAAATATATTTAAATGTTTGAAAGAACAGAATTATTACATCTTTTTGCTTCAAGAGGTTCATGTTTCGAACTCGCAAGAGATCGACATGTGGACTCCCCAGTGGGGAGGCCCAGCTTTTTGGAGTCTGGCACAGAAGGTAGAGTTTTATCTGTCTGTGCCAACATAGAGTCGATTACTATTCAGCTTGTCAATGTTTTAGCTCCCAACGTTCCAGCTGAGCAAATTTCTTTTTTTGACACTTTGCATAATTTTGCACATTTAGGACTTCCAACCCTCGGCGGAGATTTTAACTGTGTAGAGAACGTAAACCTTGACAAGTGGGGTGGTAATCCGCTCTATTAAGAAGTCGGGTTTACAGACTTAAATAATTTTTTAAGTAATTTTTCTTTAGTTGATTCTTATCGCACTATGTACCCATACGGAACAGACATCACATGGCGGGACAAAAATGGCACAGTCGGGTGTCGTATAGACTGCATTTACATTCCTGTAGCTAAGGAGAGGGTAAAGAAAAGAAAAGAAAAGAAAAGAAAAAAAGCGAGCAGCAAAAAGAAATTTAAAGCAGAGTTCAGCACAGGAGGTGACAAAATGCACAGATGAGAATCAGTTCCCAAAAGGTTGTGGGTGACTTTTTGATTTCTTTTTGAATTCTCATTTTGCAATTTCTGTGTGCCATGTTCTCTCGGACATTGCACCTTAGGGTCCCAGAGGGGACCAAAATATCCTTTAAAGATCTGTTTCGCAAGCTCAGATCTTCATTCTTTGAGCTTGTGGGAATTCAAGCTCTCGGCAGAGGTTCCGTAGTGGACCTCTGCTTCAAAACCACTCAGGATGCTACCAGGGCTGCTGCTACTGGAGTAGACTACAACCATGCTCATTTTGATCTTAAATCGCAGTAAGAGCAATTTACCTTTGTGTCTGTGTTCTTGCCAATCGAGTTTGCAGACACAGAGTTGAAATCTCTCCTCGCCATGTATGGTGAGGTCAAAAACATCAGGAGGCTCTACCACAAAGAAGAAGACCTATAAACGTTGGAGAATGGATGCTGGGTCATCTATTTCGTCAAACTGGCCAAGCCACTGCCCGTTAGGCTCTCCTATAAGGGCATTTCGATTGGCTTCAAATATACCGGCCAACCGA
>JAOTRI020153482.1:0-10092 GCA_028564885.2 Zoanthus sanctaehelenae
TTAAAATAATTGAGGAGAAAGTGCTGCCTTTGCTCTAACATCTGCAAATAGTTAGACTTTCGCGTCTTCTCGGATAAGGACGTTAAACTGGAGGTCCAGTCTCTCGATCACTCTGTTGAGGGATTTAAGAGGGCCACAGAGTCATCTGTGTATTGTGATTACTATTAAGTGTTTACCTTCTATAAATAAAGCCTATTATTATTATTATTATTATTATTATTATTATTATTATTATTGTTATTACATTATTATCTCCTCAGAATCCACTTTAAGGTTACCTTATCACGTGCCAACAGTAAAACCAATTACACATTTTTTAGCAAGGGTCCCACAATTAAAAAAGGACAAGAGGTAAGAATGTTTAAAATTCTTATTCTCCTTAAGATCTAGGCATAAAAAGTTTATGATAGCTAACCTATTTAAAACAAACTTGACATAAAAGCTTGTTTCTGATAATCAGATGCATTAATTTTGTGCTATGCATATTTATATCTCAATGTACTAGTCCACCAAAAGTCTACTATAATATTGAAAAAGTTTCAGAAATGCAGTCGTCAGAGTTAAAACTGACTAATCAGATTATTGTCATTTTTTCGTATCTTTATTGTTTTTTTTGTACAAACAGTTTATTATTAGAAACAAATTTTGATGAAGTACAGTATTTACCATAATTGTTGTGGAACGAATGTTTGTGGTAATTTTCAGCATTGGAGTTTAAAGTGAACGGAAAGAGGAAGAGAGGATGACCAAAGAAGACATGGAAAATGCAAGTGGAGAAGGAGAGCAAGAGTGTTGGCTTGAAGAAGGAGAATGCAATGGATCAAGTGAAATGGAGAGTGGGAGTTGGATAGATTGTTGCCAGAGTGGGGTAAATCCGGCCACCCTCATTTACAGGGATAAACCCGGATCAAAATTGGATTCATGATGATTATAATTATAATTTATCTGATACTTAAACAGAGATGGGAAATTTTTAAAACACTTAAAATACTTATTGTCTGGCCTCGTAAAACTGATTTATTCTTAGGCTGTTTTAAAACTTTTCCACTTATTTTTTATAAATTTCTATTAAGCACTGCATCATTGTGATTTTGGTAACTTTCACAGTATATATCAAGTAAAGCAGGCTATCAAATATTCATTACAGCAATGAGAGTTTACCAGTAAAGAAAGATCCGAGCTCTGTGACCAGCAATGAACACAACAGCAGCGAGAGTCCTTCAGAAGCGCTACCCAAAGCTAATGGATACAAATTGAAACTGAATGACATCACACCTACCCTTAGCAAAAGCTCTAATTTTATTGATTTTGCTGATGAGACCCCACCAAAGTCAAAATTGTTGAACAAGGGGTTACAGAAACTGATGGAAAGGTGAGCGTTACATTTATATCTTGTTCGATTGTCGGAGATATTTGTCAAACAAGTTATGTCAGAAAACTAAAAAGGCTAAGGCTAAGGGAATTGGAATTCATAAATTGTAAACTTTGTTGGATTTGTTCCAATAAAAACATGTCTTAGTGATAAAACTCTTTTGAATTTTAAATTTGAAACAAATAATTCATCGCCTTAACGATCTGGTCCCTCAAAACCCGATTAGCGTTAACCCAGGATTAAATTTTTAATCCATGTTTCTGTTTCCTACCTTCTATAGCTTGGTTTGGGCTGGAATTTCGGATTTAGCAAGTTTCTTTATTGGTAAAACCTAGCTGAATTTTATAAGTATCACAAAGCTTTACTTTTGAAAAAATGGGTCTCTTAATTTTGTCTTAATCCGCGATTAACTTGATCGGAGTTTTGAGGAACCGGGCCCTGGAAGGAAATTCAAAACTTCATTCTACATCTGGGATAGTTTGATATACAGTACTTAAAATAGAATTGTAGCATCTATGTTTTGCCCGCGAGCCGACAAGAATTTTCCTTGTCGTCGTCCAAATCTTGTAAAATAGTTGCCAGGCCTTCACGACGAATCATTTCAAAACTTGGCTATTTTATAATTATAAAATGTTTTAGAATATGCCACCGTTAAAACGTAAGTCTTTTGTGTCCAGCGTTTATGAGTCTACAAAATGGGAGTAAACATCTGACAATTTTAAGTCGCGAAAAAGCTATTAAAGTTTTGATCTCTTATGGCAGTTTATTTTCTCAAGGTCTTCTCAATATTGTGATCTGATTTTTTTCCTCTTGTGTGCTTATGACCCAAATTATTTTGCCGTAGATTTGCAAAGCATTCTTCACCCAAGCTGCAGCCTAATATAGAAAAACTAGAGACAGTGATAACAAAGGAAGTAACAGATAATACGAAGAAAGATGAAGTTGAAATAGTTTCGCCCAAAGTGAGCAAATGTGTTGAGCCGTTAATTCCTGAAGAGAAGACAAAAGTGTTGAAAACTCCAGGTAACTTTGCGTTTATGAAGCGAAACCAGTCTTTACATTTCTAAACAGACCAATTCAAAACTACTAAGTGCAGAACGTTTCAAGAAAAGCTGGATAAAAGGCCGTCAATTTTTAGCTCCCCAAATTTGAAGCTCATGCGCTGATGATTTGCCAGCCATTTGCTAATTCAAACTCAAAGCTGTGATAAGAAAATGGTTTTCTCTTTATTGAGCAACCATTTCATACAGTTTAAACTATTTTCAGCTTAAATAACTTTGGTTTTTTTACTTAGTTGCTTAAATAATTTATGTACTGCAGCAAACACAATGACACTTGATATTTGCTAATTTCATATTAAATACTAGCCACAGAACTCGAGTCTTCCCAAATTTTCACTTTATAGGCACTTTAAAATGGTTTCTGAAAGTATAAGTCTAAGAATAAGAAAGTAAATATCTTCGATTATGTTTTTCTTTGCTTTCAGTTTTCTTGCTAACTTAATTTCTCTCTTGACCCAACCATCCGGCTTGAATATATCCAACTTAAACGAGAACTGCATAAACCCGATTTCGATGTACACTGCCACATTTAATCTCTTAATATCGTAATGTATTTTATAACATACCGCTGGCAATCTCGTTAGCGACCATGGTATCAAACCTTTTCTAGATAGTTTCCATATTTAATTTCTCAATGTGGTTTGACTAATTTGAAAAAACTTCACAAAATTAAACTACAATACCAATAAATTCAAACAAAAATAGATACGTTTTAGCATTCAGTTATCCTTTAACGAATTTCTACCCAGGAGCACGACTGCAAGTTCTTAAGGAACAACTGCAGCAAAAGATGAAGTTGCAGAGAGCAGAGCAGCGTAAAATTCAAGAATCGCAGAGAAAGCTTGATAATGAGGAGATGAGTGAAGAGGAGCAAGAGCAAGAGGAAGAAGAAGAGTCGACTGATGACGAAGGTTTGTTTAAGCCAACTAGAGGCTCAAGGATTAAAAAAGAACCGGGTAATAAAATGGAATTATAAAATATATAATGAAAAATAAAGGTATAGCTGTATCAAAAAACTTAACCGCTATACTCCAAGGATATTTGAAGTTGTGGATCACATGACAAATGATAAAAATCTAATCTCTATTCTTGATCCGTGATAAAAGTATTCACCCTTTCCGGAGACACAATTTCAAAAATTTTACTAATATTTATCGAGGATTTTAGAAAAGTCCGGGAAACAGTCTCGGTAAGAGAGTTCCTTTTACCATGGGAAAAAGGGTAAAAGTCCTTTTTACCAAGAATGTACCAAAAAATTTACCAATTATTTACCAAGGATTTTTGAGAAGTCCGGGAAACAGTCTCTGTAAAAGAGTCCCTTTTACCAAGGGAAAAAGGTTAAAGTCCCTTTTATCCAAGTATTTACTTAAACTTTTACCAATTCTTTCCGAGAGTGGTCCCAAAAAAAATGTCTGCGTGACGTGAACACAATACATGGTCGGACGTGGTTCGCGCGGTTGGTAGGATCTCTGCTTTCCAACCACAAGGGTCCAGTTCGATCCCAGCCGAGATTCGAATATTTGTGTGACCTTTTTTTTGGCAAACTCAGAATTCCATCCCTCCTGGGTAGGTAAATGAGTACCAGCGTCTGCTGGGAGCTAACTTGTCAAACACTACAGAAACCAGAGATAAGCGCTGGCCTCATGGGCCACTAGGCTCGTAAAAGAATATAGCTTAGCTTAGCGAACATAGTACAGTGTAAGTGAACTTTTAACATTTTCCTTCTATGCTTAGAGAATAATTATTATGTACACAAAATTATTCTTTTGTCACTCCATTCGTTTGCTAATCCAAACCATTGTTGTTTCCCATATTTGGAAACCATCTTCCATATTTGGGAGTGTATCTTATATTAGTTCATAATATATCTGTGTATAGATGTATTTGATACAAACATTCAACCAATAAGATGCTGGGTTCAGTTGTTCAAAGGCCGATTAGTGCTAATCCATGAGGGTTAAATATTTATCCCATGGTTCTCTTTCCAAGTCTACAGAAACGGATTTTTCCTGTAAATTTGGGATTAACACGATTTTTGTTTAACAAATCTCAGCATTATGGTATAAGAACTGTAATCTTGTCCTTAGAGAAGCAATTGCTGCTGAGTTAAATTTAATCCGCCTTTGAACAACCCGGCCCTGATCTTCAGCTTCGCTGCCGAAGTTGAAAACCAAAATGAACATTCGGGGTAGCTGGATATCTTTGCTCTTCGATTAAAAGTTTGTTGAAATTGTGATGACGGAACCATATATATATTTTTTAGACTCTGATTATGAGCTGGAAAAATGGAACTTGGAGGACGAAAGGAAGCAAGAAGAAGGAGAAAGCGATGATGACGATAGTAATAAAAAAGATGAGAAGATTTTGAATTTTAAAGAAACTGAGGTAGATTCTGGTTCTGAAGGAGATGTTAGTGACTTTGAAAATGATAAAGAGTCAGTATTTAGTGATAAAGTAAACTCTATATCCCATGAAATATTAGGGAATAAAAAAGCTAAAAATGACGAGAGCTCAATAACTGGAAATCTTAAGACACAACGTGTTTCTCCACACGAAAGGCGTAGTTTAGATACTTTAAAGGGTTTACAACTAGATGATCAAACTATGGACCTTTTTGGAACAGACAGTCGGAGTCGCACTGATACGCAGGATAGCCTGATGACCAATTCTGAAGAAGTCAGCAGCCTAAGGCTTCGATTGGATAGCTTTGAAGATGAAAACAGTAATGCATTTGGTTTATTCTCGAATTGTAATTCAACAAACGTTTTCACTAAGGTAAAAGAAACTCACAAAATAGGCGATTGCAAGTCTCCAGTAAACGTGTCAGAAGCATCTCAAGACTCCATCATGGACAGGAGACTGAGCTCAGATTTTGATGCGAGTAATGATAGCAATCGAATTGCTCCCGGTCAGGGTGAAGGATCAAAAAGAACTTACAGTTTTGATTCTGATAGGAAAACTCCAGATTTGTTTCCCTCTTCTATTTCAAGAATACAAAGTCTTCTTGGTGGTTCCAGTCTGGTTAATCAAGTTAATGGTCAGACATCAATGGCAAAGGTATTGTAAAGGCTCAATTTACGGCTTTAACTCTTTCAGAAGCTCTCAGAAGTCTTTCATTAAATCATTAATAGGTATTGCACGTGCATAAAAGCTAAATCTTTCTTGCACCAGTTAGTGGCCTGAAAGACAAACTACTAAGTATAAATGGTAAATAATTAACCGCTGCCTGGTTAAACTAAGTTGATAAAGCACCAGTCTGCAGTGCTCGGGTTCGATTCCCAGCCGGACTAACATTCAGGTCTTAAAATAATTGAGGAGAAAGTGCTGCGTATGTTTTGTTATAACGTCAGAAAATGATGAGACCTGCACGTTTTGTCGGTTAAGGTCGTTAAACGTAGGCCCAGTCTCCCGAATCTCTATTCACACACATCCATCGTGAAGAGTAGGGTGGTAATCTCGATGTTTTGTGGTCTTTAGGGTTAGTGATAGCCCCACATTGTGGGTCAGTTAAAGTATTTTCACGAGCTATATTGTAAGGTAAAAATTACCCTTGCCAGAAAAAGTATTTTTAATGCTTTCATGGGTGAAAAAACAGTTACTGCAAGCACGAAATGACTGTAAAATACCCACTTTCCACCTCGAAAGTCAAATTTTCGGCCCCCTGTAATATGTTAATCTTGTCACACTAGACTTTTTTTAGTTATTATTGTTGTGTACCAACTCTCAAAGTCCACTTTTGTTGTACTCCTATTGGACGAGAGGACATCACGTGACCAAGTTTCGATGTTTTTTTCAGCAACCACGCGCTCAGCGGTCAACATGTTATAGACCGGCAATAACAAAATCGGAAGTTTAATGTAATCTGGTATAATTTCAAAATTTCACAAAATACGTGTTTGGATAATAAAAAAAGGAAATGCTGTTTTGTGTTCTTCTTTGTTTGTTGGTATATAACAAAACATTTTATGAACTTTAAATGGGCAGTCTCGGGACAACAAAACATACTGTTTCCCTTGGTCCCAGTCAATATGGGCAGGCTCGGGACCACAAAACATATTGTTTCCCTTGGTCCCAGTCAATATGGGCAGGCTCGGGACCACAAAACATATTTTTTCCCTTGGTCCCAGTCAATATGGGCAGTCTCGGGACAACAAAACATATTGTTTCCCTTGGTTTCAGTCAATATCGGCAGTCTCGGGACCACAAAACATACTGTTTTCCTTGGTCTCAGTCAATATGAGCAGTCTCGGGACCACAAAACATATTGTTTCCCTTGGTCCCAGTCAATATGGGCAGTCTCGGGACAACAAAACATACTGTTTCCCTTGGTCCCAGTCAATATGGACAGTCTCGGGACAACAAAACATACTGTTTCCCTTGGTCCCAGTCAAAGGTGATTTAAAAAAATACTTACACTTAGGAAAACTAGTGTAACAATATTTACTTTGCGGTCTCTACAGTATCCGTCAAGAATTTCACAGCTCACATTGCCAATTGAAGATTCACAGGTCAGTAAACGTCTTGATGTAACTATGTACCCATGTATTATAGAATACAGCCAATCAGAGACCTAACAAAACGTTGCATATTCTGCGATATCCAACACGTATTATTCCTTTCGGCTTTACTTGCAAGCGCCAATGTAAATAGCGGCGTGATTTCAATATACATTCATCAGTGCTCGCCAGGGCCTAAAGTCCCTAAATCGCTTATTTTTTATCATGTAATGAGAAGTAAAACCCTTCAGTAATACTAAATTTCAAAAATTGTCTTATTTGCACATTTCGAAACTCAAATAACGTAACAAGAACCGCGAAATACTGTTCAATTTTTGGACAGCTGCTGTTTTTGACCGAGCATTAATTAATTTCGTTATGAGGTCCTGGCGTAACGACGTAGAAGACAGTTGTGCAGCTTCAGGTTCAATACAGAGACTGTCGACACAAAATTTTCTTCGTTTACTGTTTAAAGTACTGCGAGAAATAGAAAAATTCAGTTTGAAGTACTTTGTTTGTCACGGTTTTCATTGTGAAAGCTAACGGTAGCGAAAGACTTTTGCCTAATGTTACGTCACAGGTACCAGTCCCCTGCGCTCGGTCAAAAACTGAATTCCTAACTATTTTGATTAAAAAACACACATAGTTTTGGAGTTTCTCGTCGAATACTGAAATCATAAGTGATAATAGTTTTCATCTAAATATTTAAAAAAGCGATATAGAAACTTGAAAACGTCAGCACAAACTGATTTTAGTTCTTCGTTTCCCAAGCGGTGTACAAGTTAGTTGTATTTTTAATCAGCATGAGATAAATAAGTTATGCAATGTATTCTCATAGCATACCGTGGAAGTGCTACATGTCAATTGTATTTTCTTCTCGCGTGTATAACAAGAAATACAAGTGACTCCTGGCATATCCCATGGTATCTCACTTAAAACCATTAAATAACTACTCTATATTTTCTTTTCCTTCATAGATATCAAAAGTTTTTCCAATTCAAAAATATTTCACGGTAGATTTCTTAAGCAAATATGTTTTATTTATGTTAAGAAATTATTTTTTTGTCCTTAAAAAAAGAAAGACAAGATACTCGGTTTATTATTATGCCATCAAAGTAATAAAGTTATTTACAAAGTTGTTTTATGCTAATGGCGATGTGGACCATTGGAAACCGCTAGGCTTATACAAGATGATCCGCCTAATGTAAATTAACAAATAATTATTCATTGTACTGTACGAAGCGCGTCGTTATAATTTTAAAATTTTCTTTCATAAAATTGTCAATTTTCGCTACTTGTAAACAGCCAATCATATTCCGGCTCAACTTCGAAACGGCCTGTCATATTTAATGAAACTGTCAATTTCTCCACTTGGAAACAGCCAATCATATTCCATGAATCTGTGAATTTTTTCAACTTGGAAACAGCGATTCATATTCCATGAAACTGTTAATTTTCGCAACTTGGAAACATCCAGTCATGTTCATTGAAACTGTCAATTTTTTCAACTTGAAAACAACCAATCATATTCCTCACGCTATTTTCGTGCTTCATAGCGTTATTAAACAACAATTCGTGACAACAGTGAGTGTTAGTTTCCTTCTTGCCGTGAATTTAGAGCTGCATGTAAATGTGCTTTAGGTATTAAGAGTAACTATGCCTTGTAAATTGCAGGATTTGTTTTACGATGAAGACGAAAACAGGACTGAGGTTGAAAATCAAAGTAAATGTGCATCCGAAACAACTCAGGAAGACTTTCACTTTGCACTTGATGAAGACACTCAGTTCACACAGCTACTTGACACACAAGGGTATATATATATATATAAGAAGTTCGTATTTGATAGCATGAGTCAGAAATAAGTTTAGCAAAATTTAGTAGAGTTGGCTGGTTATAAAACTTTATAAAAGGCAAAGAAGATTTCAATACTTTGTTTTGTTAAATTGTGTTTGATGACTCGTTAGCCCTTCGTGTTTCAATATAAAACATTTTACAAACGATTCACCAAATATTCTTTTTCTTGTGTGAATACTTATGAGCAAGTTCAATTTCTTTAAGGTTCATCAACTCGTCCAAGAAGAGGAAGAAATCAAAAACCAAAACGCTCTTTGAAAGCAACACTTTCGATTCGGAAGATCCCATGGATGAGCTCCTCGGTCTTTGCTCAGGAAAGTTTACTGAATTTCCAAGCACACAAGTTGAAGAAGGAGACAGTAAAAACGAAGGGGATGAAGAGGGGAATAGAGATATTATATCAGAGGATGAGGGGGAGGAGGGAGAGGAGGATGAGGGGGAGGAGGGAGAGGAGGATGAGGGGGAGGAGGGAGAGGAGGATGAGGGGGAGGAGGGAGAGGAGCAAAGTGAAGGAGTGGAAAACTCTGAGAGCAACTCGGATGAAGATCTTGACTATGAGGAAAAGTTGCAAAGAAAGTATGGGCAAACCAATAAACAGCGTAAAAAGTGAGTTTGTTTTAAAACGTAATTGGGAAAATTTCCATTCTGCGGCGTATTTATTTATGCATAGAGTTCCATTGCGTCTAACTATAGTATTTGAGTTCTGGGTAAGGTTTAGTTTGTATGATAAAACAATTGTAGGCCCCAATACGAAAATTTTACCCGTTATGTTTTTTTGTGTTTTATACATTCAAAAAGTAAAAAAGTCGAAAACCTTTTAGAAATATAGAAAATGCTTTTAAATGAAATCCATCTCAAAACTTCATAAAAGTGAGTCGTTGCTTTCGTTGTTTGATGAGAAGATTTGGATACGGTTAATAATCTATTTGGATACAACAATAAGAAAAAACTAAAATTAGACGATATTTTTAAACTCTGCTCAAGTGATATGGTTTGGAAAATGATCTTTTTCTTCGAATCTGTACTGATTGCAGCAAGTAAACATATAAACCATAGTTTTAGTATATTTCGTATAACAATTTAGTTTAAAAATGTATTAACGTACGTCATATTGTTACCCTTGTTTTTTCTCCACTTCCATTTTCCCCTTAATAATAATAATAATAATAATAGTAAATAATAATGATAATGATAATAATAGTAACAATAAAAATAACAACAACAACAACAGCAACAATAACAATAACAATAACAATAACAATAACAATAACAATAACAATAACAATAACAATAACAATAACAATAACA
>JAOTRI020153493.1:0-10092 GCA_028564885.2 Zoanthus sanctaehelenae
AGAGTGAGTTGCCATGGGAACAAAACTCTTTACAGCCGTGGGTGTGTTTTCTGCAGAACTATTAGCCTACCAAGTTTAAATGGTCTGCGCTGCAAATTGGCCAAGATAGTTTTATTTATATATACTTGATATAATATTGGGTTGAGTGTATGATGTCATAACTCATCTTATTTGCATATTTTACATATTTTTCAAATTTGAATATCTCCGAACCTAAAGCAGGTATTTGCAAATGGTAAACGACGTTTTCATCCTTTCATAGAATTCTATGTGATACACTTAAAAAATCAAGAGGTAAAAATTTGATCATAGGGGCACTTTAAATAAATACATTTTGAAGTCATCACATGCATTCAGAAGATGTTACTGCCATTTTTAAGTCTCAAATTTCATAAGCATGGGCATTACACTTAGAAAAGTCCATGGTTCACTGTTGTCAAATGAAACATTTCGCAGCATGAGTCAATTACTTACAATCTGCTTCAGGTCAGAAACAAAAAGTTTTAAAGACCTTGAAATCATGTTTTTAGGACTGATAACCTAAGGTCTGCTCAAGCTTAAAGTGCACTCCCCCCCCCAACCCCTCTTTTCCCACAGGAAAGGTTGGTACGTGCATGTATACCATTCATAACAAGGCCAGTTGATGGAAAACAACTCAATGAGTTCCTTCAGTCACCACATGCAGAGTTTTCATACGTTTTGAGAGTGGTGAAAGTTCAGAAACAGACAGTGATATTTCTCATTTCATTTGCATAAAGCTAAATACTTATACGAGCCTCGTGGCCCATGGAGCCGGTGCTTATCTTCGGTATCTGTAGTGTTAATTAATCAGATGAAAGTCTTTGACTCCCCCCCCCTTCCCGACAGGACACTAATCCATAGCAGGTTAGCTCCCAGCAGATGCCGGTATTCATTTACCTACCCCAATAGGATGGAAAGCTGATCTAGAGACTTAGGTGGAAAGGAAGGTCACACAAATATTCCAATCTCAGCAAAGTGCTAGGATCAAACTAGGGACAATGTGGTTGGAAAGCAGAGATCTTACTAATTGCACCAACCACGTCCGCCCATTTTTCATTTGCATAATCTGAGTAATTTAGGTACCAAATAATTTATTTTAGATAAGTGGCAAAATTTACCAACTACCATCTCAAACTGGCACATGGTATTACTGATAACAAAATAATTAAACAGGCAGGTAAGTTTTACTGCTTCTATAATGTGCATTTACTTCAGGTTTGACGCAAAAAGACCAACAAACAGAGAGAGTGAATCTGATAAATGCTTCCAAAACCACACAGCATGACTTACACCATACCATGAAAGTAAACATTATAATCCAAAACTAAAATTAATATCAAACATTGCACAAAACTGAGAGGATCAGAAAACCAGAAAAAATTGAAGCAATCATGGCAATTTAAAAGCACATAGTTACAATAAATTATATACCTTAAATCCTGAATGTCATTGTGACAAACATGAAGATCCTGAAGGGCTGGTATCATTGTAACAATAAGTTCGACCTTCAGCACATAATTGGAGGATGCAATGCATAGTTAAATAATATAAGGGTAACCAAGAATTCAAGGCTAAGATAATTATGAATGACATGAAGCAAATGAATGCAACTTAGACAATCAAATGAAAGCAAAAGTGTACTTGTAGTAAACATGAAGCTGCTGTAATGGGAACTGAGGCCGAAATGGTAGTGGGCATTGCCTCTTTTTATAACTACTATCTTTACTTTAATCATTTATACAAGGCTTTAATGTAAGCTCCACTTTCAAAAATAATTCAGTTTATTTTATAGTCCGATATAAGTACTTGAGTGAAAAATAATTATGTTTTAGATTATTAGATATTAAAGCATTCTTTTTACTTAATTGCTGTTAAAAAAAAGTTTAGAGGTATGTTTTAGGAAATGATGTGAAATTTTATTGTAATATTATTTTGCCTTCCTGGACAAATTTAATAATGGTGTCTGGTATATAAGTATATATATATTAATTACTGTACATATCATAAAAATATATTTTTATTAAGATGTGAAGAATGTTATGAACAGGAATGTATTGGGGTACCAATTTAAAACTGCTTTAATATCTCTTTGTTAAACTAAAATACCCAAAACAAGTTTAAAAATGTTTTGTTTAATTTTACACTTTACGCCTAAGAACAGCTCTATTGTACTCTGATCTTTTACAGTAACTGTTCTATTCCATAGTATTTCTTCATTTCTTTGAATTTAATCCTTAAAAATTAAGTAAAGATGATTTTGAAATATCAATTTGTAGTGCATTAATCATCAGATAAATAAATTTTTGTTTACAAAATTATACAAATTAAATGAATACGTGAATACGTCTAGCTATTTCATTACCAACATTATTTCTGTAGTTCCTCAAACATACATGAAAATGAGCACAAACTTTGGATAATCTAATGAAAAATTTTCTTGTAAATAATTATTTTGTATTCTCATTCACTTACCTGCAACCAAGTCAAGTGCATTTTGTTTAGGTATAATACTGAGACTGTTGAAAATGATATCATCAAGTAATTATCCACTTTTGCCAGTGGGATCAACATGTTTTCACTAAAAGTAAAACATGAATCGAAGATGGGTCAAGAGTCAAAACCTACAGTGTACAACAACAAATCTTACATAGAAATTATAAACACCAAAATGGTTTAATAAGCCAAGTTGTTCAAAGGCCACTTAAGTTTAACCCTGGGTTATGCAAAATCCAAAAAGGAATTTATAATTCTTCTTTAAGAAAAGGTAAACGGTAATTAACTGTTTGGATTGTTCTAGGAAAAATCTTGTTAATCCCAAAATTACAGCTAAAATTTCTCCTGGGTTAACCCTGGGTTATTAGTGCTAATCACCTTTTGAAAGTTGGCTTTGTCACTGTCCAAGTCAAACTGTGTGACACAATGTCATGCTGATCACATGTAGTTATGTCAAATAAATAAATGTACTTTAACTGGAAATTGTACAACCAGTGAAACTGTGTTCAAGGATATTAATTAATTTTGTTAAGTTTATAATGAGTAAGCTTATCAAAAACTAGAACACTAGACAAAAGAATGCAAGTGGTGGGCAATTATATTTCTTGTGAGGAAGCACACTGTTTCTCACACTTGTTTTGCTATCCAAGCTGCAACTATTTGGTGTTTGGTCGCCATGCTGAGTAGATTAACAAATGGACGACCAAAACTGTCAGAGTTCAGTCAACAAATGCCAACCTCCTTTTTACCATTAGGTAGCTTTTAATTGAATTCCTGACTTACGAGATTAAAAATGAAAAACATTCTTTCTAAAAATAATGGGCAAAAAAATTGATATGCTTTGGCAACCTTTTTAAAAATTATGGCCCCCAAAAGGTGACTTACAAAATAACAAAACTTGAAGTGCTATTGCTATACTTTAATAAATAATTATTTCAGGTGCATGGTTGCATTTAAGCAAGATCTTGCAACTTAAACAATTAAGCACTCCATCAGCTGAAATCAGAAAATACTGTACGAGTGCTATTTACTGCTTGTGAGATGAAGAAAGAGAATAATACATGGTCGCGCGGAGATATGGAAATTATGTTTGAGTGTTCACATCGATATTGAACGAGTGAGCACAGCGAATGAGTGAGGTATCAAATGAGAACACGAGAAGATAAATTCCATATCTCCAAGCATCCAGGCAATATTCTGTTTATTATATAAACAATAATCAGCCATTCCATAAACCAAAACCATATAGTCGAGAACCCGATAAATGTAATTCATTGTTTAAAATACTTCAGTGAAAACTCGGAGCTCTACAAAGTACAGTAAAAATAAATACAAAATAATATTAAAAATGTCCAGTATCTTGTTCAAAATATAAAAGACAAGCTGCAAACTGCCAGTGCATTGTGATTTTCCCGCACCTGAGAGAAATGAAATCACAAATTACTGAAATGTGACTGGTATATAATTTCACATGTAAAAATATCGTATTTTTACGTGTGTTCAGAAACCAAATTTCTCGGTGGTAGAAATCCTTGTAAAAAACTGCAGTTTATAAAATAAAAGAAGATATTTATGATAATTTTTGTATATTTATTTTTCTGATTAAAATCAAAATTAAAGTTAATTCTTGGAATGTTTTAATAGCTTTCCAGAAGATGAAAATTAATATAATTTGATCATTCCAAACAAAAATGATCTTCAAGAAGTTTTCTAGGTATGCTAATAATGTTGTAACTTATTGGGGTCATGCTTCCCAACTCTGCGACCCAGGATCGATTCCTGGGCTCAACATGTGGGCTGATACTTTTTTATCTCAATCTGACTTCGAGGGTCTTCCGAGGGTACTAAAGTTTTCCTTCCTTAGCAAATTCAATTTTCACCCTAAGATCTGAGCCGAAGAATGAAGAATGGGCAACCATTTCCAATATAATTGACGTTAAAATTTAATAAAGTATTATTGTTATTATTATTGTTATAATATGCATTTGGTTCAAGTAAGGATCTACAAAACAGTTTCCTCTATTTATTGATTCTTTGCATAAATTCATTACATAAAGTACACATTTCTCAACAAAACTCATAACATACCTCAAATTCAAAGTTTCCAATTTAAATAAACTGTTTGTTATATCGGCAACATCATTCCATGAGGAAAAAAGGTTTTTTGACAAATCGAGTTGTGTAATTGCTGTTTTGTTTAATTCTTACAAGTAAAGGAGTAACTTGCCTTCAATGGCCCAACTATTATACTTTGCTTTTTGTAAGTATACTGTAAGACTTTAAATACATAATATCAATTATTAAAATACATATTTACACTACATTTTCATTCATCGGACAGCTGTAAACTTATAAGGATTAAGTAGTAGTGAGCTAAAAGCTAAATCCTTATACGAGCCTAGTGGCCCATGGGGTCGGCGCTTATCTCTGGTTTCTGTAGTATTAAGTAGATGAAAACCTTTGACTCCCCCTGGACGGGACACTAATCCATCGCAGGTTAGCTCCCAGCAGAAGCTGGTACTCATAATCAAATTATTAAGTAAACTTAGCTGAGCACTATTTTTAAATATGAATTTTTGTAACTTAAGGTGAAAATAATCTAACGTTCTGGGCCCAGTTCCTCAAAACTTCGATTAAGTTAATCCTGAATTAAGACAAAATAATTAAGACAGACCCATTTTTTCAAAAGTAAAGCTTTGTGATGCTTATAAAATTCAGCTACAGGTTTTACCAATAAAGAAATTCCAGCCCAAAGCAAGCTATAGAAGGTAGGAAGCAGAAACATGGATTCAAAATTTAATCCTGGGTTAACGTTAACCGGGTTTTGAAAAACCAGGCCCTGAAGTGAGAATTTCCATTCAGTTGTAATCCAAAGAAAAAATGATTAATGGCTACTAAATCATTTAAGCTGTTTGGTCCAAGAAAATTCTGCACTTCCAAACATTTTTCTCAATATTTCCACACTAGTTTTTTTCATTTTTTCTGCACTATGCAACTCTGATAGAAATTGTTAATAGAAAAAGTAGCATATTTTATAGAAATACTGCACAACATTAAATCACTGTCAGTTTTTAACATCCAAATTTTTCCATCTAGGATATGATGGGGCTGCATGGGTGGACATTAATTTCCCTCAACTTTAGTTCATATCATCCATTAGGCTATCACTCCAGTTTTTTTAGGTCTTTCTGCCAGCCATTGGAAATACATTCACACTAATTCAAATGCTTGGAACAGTTATAAAATAAACATTAAATTATTATTTAAACTATAAGAGCTCTTACAAATGGTATTAAATGTTTGATCACATATTCATTAAAGGATACAAGGTGCAACTGACGCAAGCTTCTCCCTGTCATCAGATCCATTAACAGACAAGTTTCTTAGGGAAACTTCCTTTAACTGTGCCAAGCAACTATAAATTGATTACAAAAACAGATTATTAAAAAGATAAAAAAGAAATTGTACCAGGTGCCCTAAATCCAGATAGTAAATTAAAGCATTACTGTACATTAATACATATTTAAACCAGTAAATCAGCTCATTCATAGAATATCACTCCCACGATGTAGGACAGAATAAAAGAAGTTTCTTCCTGGTGATGGCCTTCGCACAATAGTTCATAAACATTACCATTTTATATCATATTAAATTTATTATATTTAGTATTATAATTAAAATTTTGTATTTTTTTTAAATAATTTGTATATAAATTATTACGATTGAACTTTTTACACATTTTTAATCTTGTAAACATGTAATTCGCATATGTGCAAAAACATGTCAAATAAACCTTCTTTATTAAATTATGATAATTATTATTACTATTCTACATTTAATTTTTTCATAAATTAAAGCTCAGTTGTAATGAACCTATGAAAATCAATTTTGATACTAAATTATTGTCAATAAGGCAGCTAAGTAAAGACACGAAACTGGAAAAGACTGCCATAAACAAGAATTAACTTTTTAATAGTTTTCACCCATTAAGCAAACTACAGTATGAGATAGGTATGTTGTAGTTTAATTTGATCTTCTAGCTGGTTTAAATTTTTGAGAAACAGTTTGAAAATTTTAAACTGACCAGTTTTATTTTTTTTAATGATTTCGTTTTTCCCAATGTTGAATACAAAATTAGCCATACATTTGGGAGTCTGGGACCAAACAAGTTACAATAACAACAAAAGCAGACCTTCCAAGTGTCCCGCATTTGCCGTGAAGTTCCCGCATTTTTGTTTTTTGTCACACATCACGCATAAAATGACTTTCTTCCCACATTTTTCAAACTTAACTTGTCAAGGTTTCTTCCTGTAGGGCAATAACTCGGACCGTTTCTTTTATTTGCACAATATTTTTTCACGTTTTCACTATCTACCGCAAGCTGTACAAGCGGAAAAAAGCACTCTATGTATTATTTTTGCCAACGCTAACCAGAAGACCATGGAAGTCTCGAAATTTGTGTCTCAAACGAATATCAAAACGAGACCAAAAGTTGGAAACTCCCGAGCCTATAAAGAATTGTTATTTTTGCCGTTTGTGAACGAGTACGCTATACCTAAGAAAAAGCAAAAGAAAATTCTTAGAAAGGCAACTTTCTGGGGACCTCATACTTCAAAACGTCCCCCTGGTGGTAACAACCATTATTTAATACCTTCCCGCATAAATTTTTTCAAAACTTGACAGGTCTGATCCAGTCGTTTTTAAAAAAGACAAATATCCATGTGAAAATATCCTTTTATTTTCAATAATCGTCTTTTAATGGAATTACTGTTCAAAGTAGTAAAGAGACTTCATGTCCGGCTGAAGTATATATATGGCGTTTGAAACGATGTTGAAGTAAAATGAAATGCAAAAAAGTTAACAAAAGAATCTATAAATTTGCATCGATTCCACTTTGCTGTCATCCTACCATACAGCAAACAAAAAATATAACTTGTGGATATGTTTAATAATACACCCCCTGAAGAGAGACATGACCACTTGCATACAAAGTTATGTGTTTTGATGTTAATGAAAAGGAACAATTAATTAAAATTAATTATTTTTAATAAATTAAAAGGACTTGTTGTTTAAATGAAAAGGGCATTCCTTTGTACATGCAAAGACAGATATCACAATATCAAAATTTTCATGTGGTTGTAATCGTACTGTTTTCTTCATTTTTTTATGTAAAAATGTGGTTGATTAACATTATTGATTATAAACAATTGTTAAGGTTCATTGATTAATTAATTGACCTGAATAAAAGTTTGATCGATTTTCATTAAAATTAATTCTTGAATTTGGCCACAACTTTTCGTTGGCGTTTCCCTGCATAAATAGAAAAGAAACAAAAAAGATAAATTAAAATTAGTATACTGAACATGCACAACAGAAAAATTAGTGAGGCCTTTTAGTACAGTATGTAATTGTAGCAAGGAATACTGATCGTTCGATCAGTAAACAAAATAGTTTTTGCAGTTACAACACGTGTAATACTAATAGTTTGAAATTACGTTGCTAAACATTTTATTCACACTTCATGTAGTTTTTAAACGTATTTTATAAGCCAGCAACAAAATTATGAAGAACCCATGCCAAATACTGACATCAACAAAGATAAGAGATGTCTCTTTCGACTGCGAGTGTTACAGCTACAAAATAAAGGTGAATTTAAAATGTGGTTGTGTTTTGTTTCATTATTTTGTTATCTTTTGTAGTTACATAAAATAGCAATGTATGGTTATTACGCTTGAGAGTTGAGTTGACGATTTTATGATTGCCAACGAGCCAGCCGAGCCAAGAGGCAAGTCTGGCGGAGGCGGCAGCTCATAGAGCCGTGTGTACGTGAGATTCATAGGTCAGGAGAAAAAAATCTCGATTTTCAGCGTAACTTTAATTATGTTAACAATAGCACAGGATACACGATTTGTAAATAAAGTTGAAAGTGTCGAGTAACGTTGACCAGCCGCGGAATGTATTCAACTTAATTTTCAATCAGTCAATGACAGCTTCCTTTCTGAGACTTTTAAAATTTTACCGTTCAGTTTTAAAGCGATGAAAATAACCAAAATGAGATTATTAGCCATTTGGATAAATAATTAGTTAGTCTTTGAATATGTTCAAAAAAATTTGCAATATCTTATTTAAAGAACGAGATTTTGATTTAGAAAATTTCACCGGAATTAAAGGTTCGTCACGCTCTATTGTTTTGACAGTGCGCTTTGGCGTCAGTTTCGCCGGATTTATATAAAATTCAGGTCTGTTGATTTGTTCAGTTTCACACTTCGTGGGAGATGTTACGGCCGGAAGTGATTCTGATTGGCGCAATGTTCTTGTGGGCGGAGAAAAATAAACATCATGCGGTGGGCTTGGAAGAACACCAAAACTTTTTTAAAAAAAGCTTTTTTCCCGAAACTATTTTTATGTCCAATCTACGAAACACTCGAGTTTCCAACTTGGGGAGGTTTTCGCCAATAACCCTGAAATTTGGAAGTTTTACAGCTAAATAACTGAAGTTCAAAAATTTGTCAGCGTTTTTTTAAATTTTAAAAACTTTTAAAGTTTTTGGGATAAAACTCCGCTGCTTTCGTTTTCGAAAGCGCTAATTCTGGTTTTTGGTTGTAAAATAAAAACAAAGCGGCCTTTCAAAAACGCCGACACAAATAAAAATCTCCCTCCCGACCATAAAATTTCTAAAAAAGGGACGCTAACAAACTTTTATTTTTACTTGGCCTTATAAAATTTTTCCAAAGACATTTTATCTGACAAATGTCAAAACTGATGGAGATTGTCGTAAAAGAAAGATATTTTAATATACGCAAAACGATATAATCGGAAATTATATCTTAATTTTTTGAAAAATTTCAAATGTACGATGACTCAAAGAATACAAACTGAAACTAGCGATAAAGCCGATATAAAAATGAGACGTGTTTCGGCGAGGAAATGTTGCTATTATCTGCACACAGTGGCAAAATAAAAAGGTTTTTCAAAACATAAAACGAGAGCGCATGTTCTTAGAGTTTGTACAGCTTTTTATTGTTCTGGCGTTTATGTCTTGTTCGTTGGCACTTAGCGATAGCTACTACTAGAATAAACTTCATATTTCCTTTGGATGATAAATAACCGCTCACCATACTGAGACCCTGATTAGTGATTACATGAGCCTAGCTGGTCGAGCAGGCTAAGTACGTTTTTCTAACGAGAATCCGACTGTCCGCATGAAATCTGTAAAAACTGACTTTGTAGCCGTGCCGGACTTAAGGCTGTGATTCAGCCTGCGCAACCTGGCTAGCTCGTTCCATAAAATCAGGGCCTGACTGCTTGCTCTGCTCACAGAATATGACAGACACAAAAACGCACAGGGCTCCCAAAAACTAAGATAACTATTGCTGCTCGCTTATTGCCTAGCAGCAATAAGCCAGCTACTGAGCTAGATGTATATTAATTGCGGGCGACCAAAGGGAGCTCGCAAAACTAATCTATTCAACGGTCAGCGGGATATACCGCGCATGCGCCGTATGAATATAAACAGTTTTAAGCTTTATAGAGACTTTTTTTCGTCTTCCACTGGTATGTATGGAATTTTTTCGTCTT
>JAOTRI020153503.1:0-20410 GCA_028564885.2 Zoanthus sanctaehelenae
TTCGATTCCCGGCCGGACCACCACTCAGAGTCTTAAAATAATTGAGGAGAAAGTGCTGTCTTTGCTCTAACATCTGCATATGGTAGACTTCCACGTCTTCTCGGATAAGGACGTTAAACCGTTGGCCAATGAAGAAATATCTGTGTTTCTTTATTTGTGTCTGTCTTGTAAAATGTGTTCGTCCCCTTTAGATTGGTAAAAGTAATGTCTTCATCTTTGTTGTTGATGGTATTTATTTATCTATTGTTAGTTATTACTTATCAACTTTCTTCTTTCTCTAATTTCTATCTGCTAACTGAAATAATTTTGTTGGAAACATTTATTTCTAACTGAGTTAATTGTTGTTTTAGTTTGACGCTACTTGGGAGCAAGTTGCATGTGGAAAGACGCCAGACCAGCAGCATTTGACGGAACAGGCCCGCCAGTTTATCAACAACTACAGACCAGCGGCAAGAACACTTCAATTTAACACAGCTGCTGTTGTCTGACACGCGAATTCGGCATTGACTGCATTTTGTAATAACGTTCTAAACAAGCAGAACTTTTATATATAAAGTATAGATTTAGAAAAAGGTTCTCTTAAGAGTTAGAGGGAATAAACAATTGCAATGAAATACTATGAAAAAAACGAATAATTTTGGATGACGATGTATCATCGCATTTCAAGTTAGGTCGTTCGTTTAGATTACAATGCGTTTGTATAAACGTTAATAAATCTTGATTTTTTTTTTTGAAAAAAAAAAATTGGACTCAAAACTAGTCTTTGTTTGACAAACTTAAATCTTTTTCTTTTCAGGAAAAACGTTTTTAAGCATGCGCACATTTCAGAACCCTTTACGTTTTAACCAACCGTAATAGAAAATGTGTACTGGGTTTTCTGGTAAACAAATCTGTCTATAACTGTATTTTTGTAAATATATAATTATTTGCCTTCTTTTATTTTGTTATTTGACTGAAATTGAATTGTATGATAGAGAAGTGTTCCAATTTAAAAATATCTGACAATTGAGTGGAAAAAAACGCGATAAATAAATCAGAAACAATTAGCTTGTTAATTGTATAACTAATTAACGGGTAATGAAGAAATGTTGGTATGGTTATAATTGAGTTTTTTGTTAGTTTAACAACATTTTTTACTTTTTCGTCGTTGTACCGTCTTAAGAAATATATTTTTGATAAGACAATGTAAATCTGGTTCAGAATCATGCTGTGAAATAAATGATCAAGAGAAACAAAGTATTTTTATGAAAAGTCTTGTTAGCCCAAAATTACAGCTCAGATTTCTTCCTGTAATTTTTGAAACAAGATCGTGGGTTAAACATTTACGTATACCCTGGGTTAGTGCTAATCGGCTTTTGAACAACTGGGCCCAGCTGACATTTATTCCTTTATTTACTTATGTAAATTGGTCGCAAAATTGCCACCAATGACCATTGTGGAAGGTTTAATTGCAAATGCGAACCTATCGCTCGCAATTGCAAGACCTGGATTATATCTGGCTTGCCTAAATTCTTTAAAGACTAGTGCACCCTGCTCAGCTCTCCTTCTGTAGTGTTAAAGCGGTGACACACGATCCAAATTTGAGGCGAATTTTCCCGAAACGGTGTTGCGTGCGTTAAAAGTTGACTTGGTTACAATGGTACAAGAGCGAAATTTTCGCGCAAATGTTTTCCTCGGCAACGCGCTGCGGATTTTTGAAATCGTTTCAAAAACATTTGTAACAAAATGACGAATTGTAAGAAACTTTTTACGCCAACATGTAACGCTACATCAACGCGAAATCCGCGTTAAAAGTTGGATATAGGAACACCAGCCTTAGCGAATGAGTGTCTTTGTCTCGCCCAAAATAAGAACAGAATTAAGAACAATTTGAGGCTGAAATCAAAACGTTAAGAACAATGACAATGTGAAAAATGTACTGGTTCTCATTAAAAAAAACCGTGCCTGTAATTTCCACATTCTCTGTTGGGCGACATAAAGGAAGAATTCCGACCATGTGGGACAAATCAGGTTGACAAGATCAGAAAAAGCTACAACATTTTCCTGAGTTTAGAGTTGGATTACAATGTTTTGGTGGATACTGTGTAGATGTTTGGAAAATTTCGACATGCGGAAATGAAAAATATTTGGAATTAAACAACTCAAAGTTTTTGATCTGGTTAAAGCGAAAGAAAAGCTTCGTGTTCAAACTGAGAATATTTGTAATTTGTGGTTTGATTTTGCATGAAACGCCGAAGAATGCATTTTTTCCATTTTGTTAGGATCCTCCTTTACAAACTCTTCAGCTACATTATTTCCCAGCCCTAGGCTTTACATGTTCATGAAAAGTCGCGGAATCTGAAAATGCATGTTCCAGGCTTGGGAAAGTCATGGAATCTCGGGAAAGTGAAAAAGTCATTTTTTTAAAAATTAATTCAATTTTTTTTTAACTTTTGGTTAATAAAAGTTCTTTACAATTGAGCGCAAGTGTGCCAGGAAAATATCGCTAATCACATGCACGTGTTATTATGCTCTGCATACATAAAGTATCAAATAATTATGCAATGAATTTAAACCATATTAGCAAACGTGAGTTTTTTTTTTCTCAACGTTCAATCAGAAGGTGTCATTCACCGTTAAAGCTGAACTCAGGCGCAATTAGCTAGACTGTACATGTTGTATTAGAAAAAATTCTTTGATTTCTCGATATTTTTGGATCATGGAAAAATCATTGAATTTCATTGCGCATTCTCGGTGTGAACCCGGTTTACAAGCCGGATGGCCAATATGATACCGGTGTTTATCTGCGGTTTCTATAGCTTTGAGCGGGTGAGAGTTTTAAACCCCATTTACACGAAACAAAAAAAACTTGGCAAGGATAAGTTTTGGCAAGCTAATGTTAACTATTTGGAGAGGCAAAGAAGGTTGAAATAGGGCAACGTGCGGACGTTGTCCTAAAATTCAAAATGAATCGGTAAGGTAATCAAAGTTTCCACAGTCGAAGTCGTCCTTGCTTCGATGGAATTAAAACTTACCATCGCTAAAATTAATTTTGCTTTCCAAGTTTTTTCTGTAGTGTAAATGGACACTAATTTATCGCAGATTAGCTCCAAGCTGGCGTTTGTACTCATTTAACAATCCCGGAAGGATGGAAGGTTGGGGTTTCGCCGACTACAAATTCCAGAATCTCTGAAACTGCATCTGATAGAGCCAACGTCTTAACTTCTAAACTCAAAGGGGCTCTGAGTCAGTTTGATCATCAGTCATGCCTCCCACCTCTACGATCTGAGTCAGTTTGATCATCAGTCATGCCTCCCAACCTCTACGATATGAGTCAGTTTGATCATCAGTCATGCCTCCCAACCTCTACAATCTGAGTCAGTTTGATCATCAGTCATGCCTCCCAACCTCTACGATCTCAGTCAGTTTGATCATCAGTCATGCCTCCCAACCTCTACGATCTGAGTCAGTTTGATCATCAGTCATGATTCCCAACCTCTACGATCTGAGTCAGTTTGATCATCAGCCTGATGCCTTCCACCTTTACGATCTGAGTCAGTTTGATCATCAGCCTGATGCCTCCCACCTCTACGATCTGAGTCAGTTTGATCATCAGTCATGCCTTCACCTCTATGATCTGAGTCAGATTGATCATCAGTCATGCCTCCCACTTCTGCGATCTGAGTCAGTTTGATCATCAGCCTGATGCCTCCCACCTTTACGATCTGAGTCAGATTGATCATCAGTCATGCCTCCCACCTTTACGATCTGAGTCAGATTGATCATCAGTCATGCCTCCCACCTCTACGATCTGAGTCGGTTTGATCGTCAGCCTGATGCCTCCCACCTTTACGATCTGAGTCAGTTTGATCATCAGTCATGCCTCCCACCTCTACGATCTGAGTCAGTTTGATCATCAGTCTTGCCTCCCACCTCTACGATCTGAGTCAGATTGATCATCAGCCTGATGCCTCCCACCTCTACGATCTGAGTCAGTTTGATCATCAGTCATGCCTCCCATCTCTGCGATCTGAGTCAGTTTAATCATCAGTCATGCCTCCCACCTCTGATAAAACATAGATTTTCGACCAATCAGAGCGCGCGTGGGGTCCTATCTATATTATAATATAAAATGCTCGACGGCTCAGATCTTTGCGTGGAAGTCAATTTCGCATGCAGATATCACAAAAACCCAAGTCAAAAAAAAAATCAAGTATGTATTTAAGAATGAAGAATGAGCAACTGCTCCCATCGCTTTTGATATTAAATAAAGTATTTAATTACTTAGTTTTAATTAATTTTATTAATCTGCTCATTCTCATAAATTCAGCAACATAAATTTTTTCCGTCTTTTTAAATAGTACCTCTATTGAGTACTATGGCTATAAAAATGAACTCAAGCATAGATACCACAAATGTGCTAGTAGCTAACTTGAAGTGATTATTTTATATTGGGCACTATTGTCTATGGCTATATATAAAGTTGAACTCATGTATAGATAGCACAATCGTGCTAGCAGCTAAATAACTTGAATCTGCTATGTTGGGTACTATAGCTATAAAGATGAACTCAAGTATAGATAGGACAAACGAGCTATATAGTAGATAACTGGAAGCCACTATGTTGGGTACTATGGCTATAAAGATGAACTCGAATATAAATATATACCACAAAAGTGCTAGTAGCCAACCTATATTGGGTGCTTCCATGTTAGGGGTTTTGTTCCTTCAAATTATCATAAGAAATAGTGACCCTAGCTGATTCCTAGCAGCCATGGATAGCTGTCTTGTGTAGTAGAACCCCTGTGAATGGACTAGTTACCTTCACTAGATGTTATTAAAAATTATTTAAGAGATTTCTTGGTCTTATCAGCATGGCATAGCTAGCAAACTAGAATGCAGAACAGTTTACCTTCCCTGAAGATCGAATCCAAGCACGTTTATTATACGGGGAGCTGGGAAGAGGGAAGGCACGCGCGTCTATTTCCTCTCCCCAGTTTCCAATATGAACGCGCGCTTGGATTTTCGATCTCCATTCGTAGGAAAAGACTGTTCTTCAGTTTACTAGAAAACATACCCAGCTTCCCAAAACAAACATAAGTAATTATATGAGCGTAATACTTGTAGCATGTGGCTACAAAGATGATCTCAAGTACAGCGTCTTGTAGAAACGCACTTAGTTTTACTGCAGGAGTGTATATCAGTAGTGTACACAAAGCCCAGAAATTAAGAGCCTCGAAAAAATATTAACGGGTTTTATAAAAAGGCGTGTAGTTAGTTGTTTATTTTACCAAACTCTTGAGGTTTTGATAAACTACAATAAAAAAGGGTGAAAAATTGTTCGAGTTTAGCTATGCGCTACGCCTTTGTATACAAGCTTGTTTTGATTGCTGAACGATACCAGCCTATTTCCGGTTTACAACCTGTTGCAGCTTTATTTGTTTTCCAAAACAAAAAGTTTCTTGCTGAGTATAACAACCAGAATGTAACATTATTTGTAAAACATTTTAATTCTTGTAGCACAGCTTGATGGGAAACATCAAAACGTGGCAAAAAAATTGTATTCTTGGTTTCGCGCCATCGATTATATATGTTCCTGGTTTTGCTTTAGCGTAGGCCACTGAAAATGTTGCTATGATCTGGTAAGTATTATTCTCTGCCCAGTTATTAATTTTACCGAAATGTTTTGCCTGTGTTAACAACAAACAGCTATACAAATGACCCACATAAACATCCCAGTTTCTCATCAAAAAGTTTCCAAAATCATAGGATGAGGGAGGTCGCTCTTTTTAAATTTAATACTTCTTTTCTATGGACATCTTAGTTAGTTAGGGAGAACTATGCACCCTTACATTCTAAATTACAAAACAATTTCTTTATCGTGTATATTTACATGCACTTTCTTGGACAAGCATAACTTCAATAGATGTATTCAATACTCCTTGTCCCTCGGTCACTGACAATACATACTTCAGCAGTTGTGAGTTGTGTGTTTCAAAAGGAATTCAAGTAACTTGATATGTTACCAGGGGAATTCTTTATGAATCGGCAAATGGTTCTGTTGTTAGGAAAAACAATTTTTTATCAAATAATTCTTTATGAACAGGCAAACATCTGTCCACGCGCAAATGATAGTTACTAAACTATCCCCCAAGGAGAAGCGAATAATCATTAAGGTAAACACTAGATAATATATATTACATCAACTAACCCATCGGAAAAGTCTTGGCGTTTTACTGACATGTCAGAGGCAATCCTTACTGTTCTATTATAAGAATATGCCATGACGTTCTATTACACCAGCTACCCTGAAAGGGGTAATCCATATTGTTCTATTAAGTAAGCCCTGGCGTTCTAGTACACCAGCTAGCATGTCAGAGGCAATTCTTACCGATCTATTATAAGGATATGCCATGACGTTCTATTACACCAGCTACCCTGAAAGGGGTAATCCATACCCTTCTATTATAGGGGTAAGCCCTGGCGTTCTATGACACCAGCTAGCATATCAGGGTTAATCCTTACAGTTCTATTATCAGTAGGAGTATGCCCTGGCGTTCTAGTACACCAGCCTGCATGTCAGGGGTAATCCTTACCCTTCTATTATAGGGGTAAGCCCTGGCGTTCTATGACACCAGCCTGCATGTCAGGGTAATCCTTACCCTTCTATTATAGGGGTAAGCCCTGGTGTTCTATGACACCAGCTAGCATATCAGGGATAATCCTTACCCTTCTATTATTAGTAGGAGTATGCCCTGGCGTTCTAGTACACCAGCCTGCATGTCAGGGGTAATCCTTACCTTTTTATTATTGGGGTAAGCCCTGGCATTCTATGACACCAGCTAACATATCAGGGGTAATCCTTACCGTTTTTTTATCAGTAGGAGTATGCCCTGGCGTTCTTCATCTTGCAACCACTATACTCTTTAATACCATCAAGTAAGTATCTCTTTGTCAAATATATTAGAACGAAAAAAAGTTGTTTAGTCGATCTAGAATTTAATATAACTAGTAAACTTTGATTTTCGCCCTGAAGCATTTTTAAGAATTGTTTCAGTATTTTTACAAGTTATTCATTTGTTAACATTTAAAGAATGAGAATTCACGTTTTGCTGTTAATCTATGAAGAACGCGGTTTTATCGATCGTATACGTTAATAGTGGACCGGTCGAGTCTCACTTCCGTGAAGTTGTGAAACCCATTGACAAAAAACGTTTTGCACGCAACGGCAAAAACACGTGAAAATGATAAGAAACTTGAACGATTTCTTAATTCCCTGAAACTGAAAGTATAAAAAAAGTATTTAAGTTAGAAATGATGAGATAGTTTTTTAATTCTATGACGCTGGTTAGCTTGTTTAATAGGGGGCTAAAAGTAAAGTGACTGACTTATGTTTATGTTTTAACTCTGGATACTAATAAGTTTTCCCACGAAATTCTACAAGCTCAATAAAAACTTATTCTACAAAATTTGTAAAAATATCAATTTGGAGTAGAATTTAGGTAGATAAATGTGCTGCTCTGAAATTTGAGGTTTTCTAAGAATCAATTGATGGGAAATGACTAATGGAGATTGGGTTGGAATACAGCTCGTCCCAAAACCCTCCCAAAAAGTTGAATAACGCGGAACTAATTACGACCGGTTTCAAGTCGCAATACTAACAATTAAAGAAGTTCCTAGTTAGAAACCGCGAGAGTCCACGCAATGTGTTATTCAGTCTTAGCATGTAAAACAAAGCAAAACAATTAGAATTTTGAAATTTTTTTTTAAAAAAATATTGTTAACAGCGTAGTGAAACACTGTGATGAGAGCCATGCATGCTTTCCTCAAAATGAACCAATAAATGGAATTTATTGGAATTAGTATAGTTTTCTTCCGACTTACTGGCTCTCTAAAGGAAGAAACGATTCAGTAAATTTTTGTTACAATAAACAGCAAGACTTTATGAATAGCAATTTTGAGTGATCAATTTGATTGACACGGAGTAACCAATACAATGGTCTTTCACTCTTTGCTTTTTGTGCTAAGTAGCATGTACGGTTGAAACAGGCGCGAAACTATCGTCCGGATGCTTTTGACTTTCTCGCTGTTTTAAACGATTAGTATCATGCAGTTGTATAGATTTTTGCTAACAATAAGCCAAAAAGACAAACAAATTCAGATTTCATTTAAAAATCGTTTGTCAATTTTTCAGGGAAATTTTATAGCATAGATATTCCATTTTTTCATCATTTTTAAATATATATATTTCAGTCTACTGTGTTCTCCATAAAAAGGTATCCGAACTTGGGAGGTAGGTTTAAGTTATGTCTACTTTTTGAATTTGATCGGAATTGACAGCCCTTTTGAAGCGAATGGACGGTCCTAATTATTTTAACTGAGATAAAATTCCTTAACGGAACATAAATGACGTATACATTGCCTCACCAAACTTTCTCTCTTATTATTAGAACTTTTGTCATTTAACGAAAAAGTGTCTTAAGAAACAAGTTATTTTATTTTCACGATAGTATTCAAAATCTGTGTAACAAATTGAAACCGCTGTAAAGAACTGAAGTCCGAAATTGCAAAGGCGGAGAAGCCAGCCTCCGTATTATTTTAATTTATACTTTGCAACAAATATATTTCTTCATAACAATTGTATTGAAGATTCACACACAGCATTGTGCAGGAGGAAGTTGAATTAACACCTTACTCATACTTTAATTATTTTGTTTCTGTAGAAGAAGATAATATGTTTCCACTAACATTTCCGAATAGAATTTGATTCTTGCACTCCCATCTTACCTAAGATATTGAAATATTTACAAGATGATTCATGACGTGCTTATTTAATGGAGGTCAGTAAAAACAAATTTATTTAACTGTAACTAAACTAGGTAAACATAATTTAAAAGACTTTTGTTTTCTAAGAAAGCACTAACTTAGATTTAATAATCCATGCACAAATTTCTGGAAAGTTTTTTTGGAGCCGCCTTAATATAGTTACATTTTTATTTTTAACAATTGAAATATGTCTTTGGATTCATGCTAATTCATACTTTCGACTTGCCTAAAAAACATAAGCCAAATTCAATTTTTCTAAATAAGTTTAGTTTGCTTCGGAAAAAAGAAACTGCTTCTAACGGACAATGACAATGTCTGTTACAACAAAAGACGAAATACATTTTTTATTCAAAACCTAACTGAGTTTTTGATAAATATAGCCAGCTTGT
This sequence comes from Zoanthus sanctaehelenae, assembly GCA_028564885.2. Lineage (NCBI taxonomy): Eukaryota > Metazoa > Cnidaria > Anthozoa > Zoantharia > Zoanthidae > Zoanthus > Zoanthus sanctaehelenae. The sequence continues at coordinate 9,195 of JAOTRI020153503.1, forward strand.
TTGGCATAAGCTGTAGTAAATAAGTTAATATATCTTTTAGTTTTTTTTATTTATTTGATATCTAAAACAGTTACTGCTTCTTTAAAAACAACATTAAATAAATCGACGTTTTGTGTCCGCTGTGTGAATCGGACCAAATGCTTTCCGTGAAAAATTCTATAGTAAGAGCTCTCGGCTTTGTTATTTTTTAAGCAAGAGACTTAATTCTTTTTAGTGACAATTTATTTCGTTTTCTAAAACGACAAATGAAGGTAACAAAATTAAAACAAAAGCGGAAATAGAATAATGTGGGAAATATAAATGGAGTACATGTTGATGTGGGATTGGGAGGTTCGTAAAATTTAAAGTGGGATTTGTTAATAACTAACGGGCAACATAAAAAATGTCCATTAGGACTCTGACTAAAATCGTGGCACCTGCCGAGCTTTATCAAAGTTTACTTCCTTTTTTTTTAAGACACGATGACTAAGATTAAATAGAAATGAAAAATCAAGTAACCAACGACTGATTTTATATTGAAGCTTCAATTGTTTTTAAATAAACGGCCTGCTTTCTGATCCATTTTTTAAGAGCACATTCACATTTTTGAGATAAGACTTGGTCAACGGCAGAACTACATAAAACAATTATGCACACATCTTTCTGAGACAATCGACGTGCTCGTCACAATAACAGGTCATTGCTTCCCCATAAATACAGGAGGGCGTTCCTAGCACCACCATTGAGGAAACCAACCAAGTTAGTTTTCATCACAAGCAATCTGTCAGAACTAACTTTTGTTTTAAACATCCAATAAGGTAAGAATAGATCTGTTACTATTGATTTATCCAGGTTTTTGAAAAAGAATCGTTTTGACTGAGTTGAAACGTTGTATTTCCTGTATTTCCTTTGCCTGATTGTTTTCCCACGACTCAAGTCATTCGTCGTTAAGTACGTTTTCAATATTATTTCACGTCTTTGACGGTTAGTTTGAACTTTAGATGATGTTATATGCATCAAATCGATAATAGTAAACTACAAATAAGCTCATTCTAAATCGTGAGGCCTTAGAATTCTTCACTCGAAATAGAATATTGCTCAAACTTGAGTGTTTGTACCATCAGTCAAGGTACCGTCTGGATATAATTGATTTTAAAGAATAACGAGTTTGTGTGTGCCTGCCTTAATTTAATGAATGTTTGTTCCTTATGACTGAGATTTTCTAGCATAGCAGTTTGTTCTTAAACTTGCAAAGAAGTTCCTCCAATTTCAAAAGTTTTTCTGTTGTCACGGTTCAATGAGTCATTACTACCATGAAACAAAGAAAGTATCCATAATCGTTTTTCTTCCGCAAAGTAGAAGTGAATAATTTTATAAACTATAGTCTATTGAGTCTAAAAACTTGCTTCCGTCCTATTCTTGTTATTAAATTAACTGCAAGTTGGCCACCCCGAACGGAAATACAATTTTCACGCAGTTTTGTCGACAATATCACAAACAGCGCTGTAAAGGCTACAAAAACAACATAAAGACATATGGTTTTTTTTTCACTTTTCAGTAAAGCATCACCGCATAAAGTTATTTACATGAGAGAAGCATGCAAATTTAAGAAGAAAATAAATTATGTTACATGTCAAATAGCTATTTTCTTTTACTTTCTATACCCAGCTGATACGTAATATATCAAAACTAAGTCGACATATGTGCATGCATTGGTTTTGTTTAAAACATGCTCGCTGAAGTGATTACATAGACACTACTCAGAATTGCAATACTTGTTTCCGCCTCGAGTTGCTATATAAGCCTTACTGCAGTACTTTGTTACATTAATGGCGGTATTTAGAAGCAAATAGGGGACAAAGAACTGAAAATATTGCCAATCTTTCATTTGGATATTGATTTTTCTTCTCACGGTTTTTTTCTTCTTAACATCTCCAAGTGCCAATATAGTTACGTTTTGTTCATGAGCCGAAGCAGGAAGTTTCTGAAAGCACATATATATCATAACAGACAAAAAAGCAATTAAAATTTCCAAGAATTCGATATTTCTTTCTTCGCTCTCTTAACTAAATTCTTATGATTTAGGATATACAGCATGCGTCAAAACTAATAGGTTTTTTTTTTTGGTTACAAAAAATGGCTCATTTTAAAAGAAATTTAGATTTTTTTATACGCCTTTTTTGAAAACCTCACATTGAAGTTTTTAAAAAAGAATGTTTTTCATATAAAGTAAAATATGTTTGAAACTGAAAGAAAACTCAAAATGAAGATGGATTCTTTATTAAAAATATAATACTACACTCTTCAGATTTTAAAAAAAAACAAAAAAAACAGCACGTCAGCTAATAATTTATTCAGAATTAACATTTTGACCAAAGTAATGTAGCTATGAGATAGGCAGGTATTTCGCTCTAGAAACCGGAAATATTTTTTTTGTCATCTACTGGTTATAGAGATAGCCAGTGTTAAATTATTTCCGTATACGGCCGTGGCGCTTCTAATGCGAAGATAAGATTTAAAAGACTTTTTGTACAATTATACTATATAAAATGTTTTTCTTCATTCCATTTGATTTGATCAAGTATACTTGAAATACATCGTTGTGAATTAATTGCAGAGTAATCATTTAAGAATGTAACTTTCTATTTCCAATTCAGTCAGTAGTACAGTAACTTATAGTCTAGTTAAACACTGTTATAGATTGCAAACCAAAATCAGTTTAACTAAATTAATACACGATTTTTTTAAAAGAAGGTCGAATTTTTCGAATGAGGCTGGACGTTCTTAAATATTTTCGGTTTATCAGCCCCAAGTGTTCTTAAACATGTTCTTAAAATATCTTTACTGATTTTAGACAATATAAATAATACATGTACCGTATGTAGTACTTTTTTGTTCACATTGATTTGTACATGTACAAAAAATCTACATACACTGACTTTCTTGCCAGTTTGTCTTAGGAACTATGCCTGAGAACTGCAATTTGGTAAATGAAGACCCTGCGAGGTAAAATTGTTATCGGCAAATTTAGTCAAGAAACCCTTAACCCCTTCTTAACATGTTTATAAACTTTTGGCAATTTTCAGTCTCGTATTCTTAGAAAAACGGTTCTTAAAAATAAAAAAGAGTGTACATTAGTTTGCTTGTTATTTATTTTAGATTTATTAAGATTTGTTTTAGGAGTGTTACATATTTTCTACCTGTTGTGTTGATTTTGTTTTGTAAAACCGGAACCCTTGCTTTAAAACGGTGGCGGTACGTTTGAAGAACGTGTGAATCAGTTATACATCTAAAAGCACCACAAGCAATGTAAGGCGCGAGATTTCAGTATTTGTCCTTTGTTTTATTGCCTATAAAAGCCTAGGATTTGCTGCCATAATGTAACAAAACAAAGTTTTCAGCAATTCCTCAGCCCAGCTCTGGCGTGTTCTTAGCCGTTTTCTTAAATTTTAACCGTTTTTAGCCTGTTCAGTTGATCTTATAAGAGGTTCTTTGATCACGAAGTTTAAAGAATGCAACATGTTCACAATCATTGTCACGGCCTTTTGCACAATTTAAGCAAGTGTCAGAAGGAAGCATGAAGCATTTTTCAAGTCAACGGGATTTGAGCCTGTAATTTCTGGCTCTACGATACCTGCGGAGCGCTCCAACAAACTTAGGCTGTCTACACCAGACCGGAACGAACTCTGGGTAGCCATATGTTTCTTTATTCACGTCTACGTGAAACCGATCGGAAAAAGAAGCCAGAAGACTTCAAGCCGGTTGCTAGACCGACACGAACGAATTTCTTATTCGTATCGTTCTCATGTAAACGCACTGATTTTGGTCAGCGAGACGGTCACCAGACATGCGCATCATTCTGATTTAAGATTACACAGGTAACCTAATAAGGAAAGTTTACCAAACGACAGAAACGGTTTTTTGTTTTGATCCGGTCCCGTTTAAACTGCAACTAAAACATCACGAACAAAAGTTCATACTGCGCGTTAGATATCAGTGCAGATGAAGCCACAACAAAAAGAGTAAGTCATGTCAGTTGAGGACGAGATACAACTGTCCTTTAAGAATAACTTTTTTTTACTAGAAATTTTTAATAGCGAAGCTCTGAGAAATGCTATATTTTATATGACGTGCAAGAAAATCAACTTGTTACTGAATACTTAATATAAATTCCCGGGTCCTCCACTTGCTAAACTTATGTAGGGAACGGACAAACCACGTGATTTTACCAAGACCGCTGATCGTATATACTGTAGTCTAATCATCGAACACGCAACAAATCCCAACCAAACCGAACTTTTTTTCTGCTTGCCTTAAAACGCTGCCCAATCGCGAAATTGTGTCGCTGCTCGCCTACGGACGCAACAAAATAAAACTGCAGACGTTATAAATCATTTTGAATGTTTTGTATCTTTAATCATCTTGTGTGGGCGGACGTGGTTGGCGCAGTTGGTAAGATCTCTGCATTCTAACCACAAGGCCCCGGCTTCGATCCCCGGCACTTTGCCGAAATTCGAATATTTGTGTGGCCTTCTTTTCCACCTAGGCCAACTCAGCTTTCCATCCTCGCGGGGTAGGTAAATGAGTACCAGCGTCTGCTGGGAGCTAACCTGCGATGGATTAGATTAGTGTCCCGTCCAGGGGGAGTCAAAGGCTCTCATCCGCTTAACACTTCAGAAACCGGAGATAAGCGCCGGCTCCATGGGCCACTTGGCTCGAAAGGATTTAGCTTTAGCCTCTAGTAGCGTAGGCTATTAAAATGTAGGATTTGCATTAGTCCACTATTTGGATGATAGTAATAGCAAATATTGATATGAATATTTATTGATGGCTAACAAGGTAGAGAAATAACGACATTTTATGATAAGTTATAATTTTAATTGTTTTGTTTCTACCTTCAGTGCTCCGTGTGTATTAATTCTGTCACAAGGAGTAGATTGTTTGCATGTTTCATTGATTACAGTATTCGATCTTTTTGTTACATTTTACTACTATTTAACTGGAACAAAAATATTTCTCTCTGTTGATAGATATTTGACGTCACTTTACTATGTCATGACTCTTTGCACCACTGTCGGTTTTGGCAATGTTGCAGCTGATACGGACGCCGAGAAAGTTTTCTCAATATGTTGTATGTTAGCCGGCGGTATGTATGCTTGTTGTATTTTTGTTTGCCCGCTTTTTAATGAAATTATTCGCGCACAATAATTATTTACCTTTATCTTTCAATGTTATGTTTTTGACTTGGTATTCCATCCAAATGGGGTCGATATAATGATTACTAGATTGTATACTGCGAATTAACCTGGTCCATGATTCAATATAGTAGTAAATATGTAAAATATATACCGTATAAAAGAAAGAATATGTTGATGTTAGTCCTTCGTTGGATTATATATGTTGATGGATATTCCAACAGTTTGTATCGTTTGAAGCGAGCAGTACAGAACTGCCATGATAAATATCTGTTGATCTTTTTATTGTTTCTTAGGAGTACATACAAGCTCTTAACAAAATTATAAAATAACGAGAAAGACCTGTGTTATAGTTTTAGGCTAAAGTTGTCCTTTTCCTGCTAAAGGTTTCTTACAATAGCGGGAAAAACTGGGTCAGTCCATGCTTCCTATTTCAGTTTGTGTAGCTAAGAGCATTGAATACAGCGTCCGCACTTAAACCTGTAAATCGTACTATGTTCAACAATGCCTTTTGGTAATACTAAAGTTAAAGAATCTAGATTAGAAAATTTTGAAAATTGAAAATGGATTAGAAGGTGTCCGCAGAACTAACAAAACTAGGGCTTTGGGGTCAATAATTCCGCAATGATATTCCTTTCAAACTCGGATAGAAGATAGAAACCAATATATTTGCATTTTCAAATTCATGTTTTTTTTTCTATTGTTTAGCCGTGATGTACGCTGGCATTTTCGGAAATGTAACAGCTATCATTCATGGGCAATATTCAAGCAACTTCCGCTACAGAAAAGAAGTACAGCAGATTAACGAGTTTATTAATTACATGAAGATAAAGAATCCGCTGGCCAGAAGACTGCGGGAGTTTTCTAGGCATACATGGTCTCAAACGAAAGGGACCGATATTGCTAAGGTACAAGAGCTTTACGAAATTATTTCATTTGTCTAATAAAGATTCTATATTATTATAATGCAAAATTATGCAAAGGCCTATATTGTTACCTCATTTACGTGGATTGCGTAATAATGTTCAGAAACTCCCCACTAACATTCGAAGGTAGATGGACTGATTAAAGATCGACAAACCGAACGATAATTCTAATAATAATAATAATAATTACAGAATTTATAGAGCGCTTATCCTATATAGCTCTTAGAGCTTTACAAATAAATACAGGCTTTTAACAGTTTGAGGGTCTTAGAAAGTCCGCTGAGCGGCTCACATGTTAATTATAGCGCAAATTGGCAGCCGATAAGAAGTGCCCTCAGTTGAAGAGACAATCCACGACACCGGGATCAACACCCTGCTCTTTGCAAGAAGTGTGTGGGTTCTTTTAAGAGACAGACTGGGCCTACGGTTTAACGTTCTTATCCGAGAAGACCCTGAGTATTAGTCCAAGCCTTCTGCACAGAAGACTGGCGCTTTACCAACTGCACTGATCTTTTTATGTATTCGCTAGAGTTAATAGATTCAATCATTCTTTTCGTAGTCTCTAATTATCTGATTAGCTGTGTTGAGACAGCGTTCTAACTAAAAATCAAAAAGGCTTTGCATATCCTTTCGGACAAACCCAATTTAAGTCAACAGATTAAGCATGTTAATTTGAAATTAATTGTTGAAATAACTCCATAACTCCGTGTTATTTACATTTAACTATATTTTAAAATTCACTTCCAATTAGCGCTATTTGCTACTGATGATGACAAGAGACTTGCCGAAACATGTTTAGTATTAAAACTTTAGTAAGCGTTTTAAGAATTATTCTGATTAGATGTGCTAACAACTTAGCAATGCAGCGATCAAAATAAATTGATTGTAGGATCATGTGGAATATACCACGAGTAATACAAGTGCCAAGTGTTTATTTTTCTGGTATCAAATGAGAAACCATTGTATATAGCTAATTTATCCCATGTCTTTAAAAAACTATTAATTTGTTCCTTGCATGGAGAGCGAAGTACTAAAACTTCAGGTTGTCCTGATGTAACTCTAACAAGTTCTGATGAATTTAAACTTTATGCAAGAAACTGTCACGACGTGTACCCACAACGTTGGTACCATTTGAAAAATTACAAACACAACTTTAGCGTCATTTCTTAAACACGCACACACAGCTTTGGAGCCATTAGATGTTTGCAAGAATATGCAACGGTCTTCGAGGTTTCTGAGCGGCTGTGTGTTTTGAGACATGTGATATAACGATTTATTAAACTTTTAAGCTCGAATATTGCATTTCTAGCGTAGCGTTCTGATTGGTTGACTCAATCTCGGTTATCAGCTCATATACCGAATGACCATATATGGAAACTAAATGTGTAAAGTGTTGCCAAGCTGAAAAGTGTCAGAATAAAATTCTGTTGTCATCAAGTATCGAAGTGGTTTCGAGAGCTCATAAAATTCAATAAAACAATATTTCCATTTACGCTTGTTGGATATGAGATGATTATAGCGCAACTCGTTGGCTTTTATCATCTCATATCCAACGCGCGCTCATGGAATAATTATCGGATATCTGGGCTAAGTGCGTGCTGGTGTGTATAACATTTCCACGGTACTACAGAAGAAGTTGAACGACGTATACACATAATCTGGGAATTTAGAAGTTTCTTATACAAACTCCGTTTGTTTTTCGTTTCTGGTAACAATGGATTCTTTCATTTTTCTTTTGTCTTTGAGCTTTTTTTAGAAACCTGGTTAAATTGAAAAGAACATCAAAATTTTCTGACGTGGTCATGAGCATCACAGTTGTGGTCCAGCCATCACTCAGATGCAAGCCTTCTTGGTTTAGTCACACAGTTGTTGGTGGCTTTTCCGTAGTCAACTAGTTTCTAGCTCATAAGAGCTAGAGATGATATTTTCTCTGGTTTAGTAGTGGCGATAAAAATGATAAAGCAAAATAACAACATAGAATACAAATTTTTACTCAGAACATTTTTTTTCGTAAATAAGTTTAATATTGATATTTGATATTTTAAAATGAATTGTTAATATGACGATAATTCGCCTTTCGGCTATCAATCAATAGCATCATTTACAAAAAGATATGCTAAACTTTTGCTTAATAGCTTAATGTTTGACTGCGTACTACAAACCATTCTGCTTTCCTTTGGCTAACCTTATGTTGTAGTGTTTGGTCAATGACGCTATTAACAATTTTCTTTCCTTGATAAGTTTTATTTATTCACGGTTTTATTTTTAGAACCTGCATCTAAAGCATATGTCCGACATAGATTGATACATGGTGATTACATGGTTCTCAGAATACTCCTTGAATTCCTAGAAAATGTCTGGAATTTAAGTTTCTTATCCCTGGGCCCTTGAAAAATCCTAATTGAAGTAAATTCTTTTTCTATGGAAAACTTATAGAATTTTTTAAAATTAAAGATCAGTTTTATAAGGAAACCAAAATTATCAGAAGAATTTGACAAATCTTTTTTTGTGTTTATACCTTTTGTGTTTGTTCTTGTTGTGTTTGTACTTTTTGGGTTTGTTCAATTATTTAGTCAATTAACCAGAAACATTGACGTCTTGTTCCAGTTTCCCCCACTTAAAATTGAGCATGTATCAAAAGAGGAAGCAGACACATGGAATTTGCGTACCTTTTGTATTAAACTGTTAGAATTTTTGTCGTAGAATTGCTTCACCAGTATTAACTGTAATTATATACTTGATTACAGGTTATGAAGCGCTTTCCTGAAAGTCTTCAATACGAAATTCACCTGCACACCCATTTCACAGTCATCTCTAACTCTTTCATATTCCAAATCTGCGAGCCAGAATGCCTTCGCGGTATTGCAATGCGCATGCTCAGACAGCACCATCTTCCAGGTCACAGAATCATCTTTCATGGTGACGAAGTTGATTCTCTTTATCTGGTGAGGAGGGGGAAAATCGACATTTTAGTCGAGAACACTGTAAAAGGGAAAATTGGTGAGTATCTGTTGCAGTATTGTCGTTATAACCATAACCATAGCCATAAACCCTACCCTACCCTAACGTATCACTAACCCAAAGCCAGCTCTTAAGAGATAGAACAAATTGAAATAACCTAAATCGAAAAAGAAATAACCTAGGTTGAAAAAATGTTAAATCGAAAAAGAAATAACTTAGGTTGAAAAAATGTAAAATCGAAAAAGAAATAACCTAGGTTGAAAAAATGTAAAATCGAAAAAGAAATAACCTAGGTTGAAAAAATGTAATTTTAAAAGTAATCTAAACTCAAAAATACCCTACAACATTTACGTAGTTGAACCTACCTGTAGATATATTAATAGTTGTAGTAATAGTGATTGTAGTAGTAGTCGTAGCAATAGTAACAGTATTAGTAGTAATCATTATCGTTATCGTCTTCGTGGTCGTATTCACCGTCATGGTCGTCGTCGTCTTAGTAGTTAGTTGTAACTGTAGTTCCAATATTAGTGGTAAAAGTAGTAGTGGTAGTTGTAGTAGTAGTAGTAGTAGTAGTAGTTTTTTAGTAGTTTTAGTAGCAGTAGCAGTAGCAGTAGTAGTAGCGGTTGTAACTGTAGTTCCACTATTAGTGGTAAAAGTAGTAATGGTAGTTGTAGTATGTCTATTTGAAGCAGCAATCGCTTTAGAAGTGTCAGAAACCCCGTAATTACTTACCAAAAGTAACTGCAGGGGCCTTGGATAAAGCGTTTGTTCTTTTCCTTATTTAGAAGAGGGAGACGCTTTTGGCGCCAAGCTTAGCCAGGTGAATTCTCGCCATTGTAAATCTGTCGTAAGTTTGCGTGCTAATACCTGTGTGGATAGTCACGTGATTAAGCTGGAAGACTTGGTGGACGTCTTGAGTTACTACGGAAACACACATGCGCATATACAGAAAATATTAGAGAGTGGAACTCAACAGGTAATGTAGCATGGGTTCTAGTAATGAAAAGTAATATGAATAATGTAATAACTACTATCAGCGGAGATATTACTGCAACTTATCCTCACATAAAGTTATGTATTGTAACCTTGTACATATCAAACCATGAAAAGTAAATGTTCTAGATAAATAAGTACAAATTGTAGATTACCCAGTGCAAGATAAGGCCATAAACTATATTCCAAAGTGAAACTTTAAAGTGAACTGTTAGATTCGTGTTGCAGATCTTCTTTTCTTAGTTTCTCTTTCATTTTAATGTTTGCTCTTTCGGAAAGATAGCATAGAAACTTGTGGAGTAGACTATTTTCCCATTGCAGATGCCGCTAACTGTAATGACGGCGGATTCAGTTTATGCAGTGTGAGCCTCGTTTTTTTTAAATATTTAAAATTACTTGCGAGAGAGTTGCAAGTAGTGTAAAACAACGTTGGTATGTAGGAATATTTAACTTTATATTGAAGCTAAGACTGCTAAATCCGAGCCCGTTTTCATTGAAGTTAGCGGCATCTGCAATGCCTAAATGCTAAAATACATTTAAACACCATTTACGTAAAATACCAAATGATTCAAACACCATCTATACTCTATCTGCCAGTTGATCCGAACAAAATTTTCGTAGACTGTCCGTAAATCCAAACACCATTTACGTAAAATACCAATTAATTCAAACACCATCTACTCTGCCAGTTGATCCGAACAACATTTTCGTAGCCTACCCGTTAATCCAAACACCATTTACGTAAACTACCACTTGATTCAAACACCCCATTTACGTACAATACAATTAATTCAAACATTATCTACTCTGTCTGCCAGTTGATCCGAACAACATTTTTGTAGACCGTCCGTTAATCTAAACACCATTTACGTAAACTACCAGTTGATTCAAATACCATCTACTCTGTCCCACAGTTGATCCGAACAACATTTTCGTAGACTATCCGTTAATCCAAACACCATTTACGTAAAATACCAATTAATTCAAACACCATCTACTCTGTCCCACAGTTGATCCGAACAACATTTTCGTAGACTATCCGTTAATCCAAACACAATTTACGTAAAATACCAATTGATTCAAACACCATCTACTCTGTCCCACAGTTGATCCGAACAACATTTTCGTAGACTATCCGTTAATCCAAACACCATTTACGTAA
>JAOTRI020153504.1:0-10092 GCA_028564885.2 Zoanthus sanctaehelenae
CAGGCCTGGAACGAAAAATCCCAAAATTCAAGGAATTCCAGGCCTGGAACGAAAAATCCCAAAATTCAAGGAATTCCAGGCCTGGAACGAAAAATCCCAAAATTCAAGGAATTCCTGGCTTGGAACAAAAAATCCTAAAATTCAAGGAATTCCTGGTTTTCCAAGTGGGGCACAAACTCAGTTTGTCTGTGTTTCGACACAGAGGTACAAATTGATAAGTCTTATATACCGTAGTGAAAATATTTTGGACTGTAGTCCTCTTCCGCAACGGACAACAGTCCGAAACGAAAGTTCGAAAACGCTCCTCACTACAGTATCAATTTGTAAAACTCTACATATTTGATACATTAGTGAATGCTTTTGATAAATTACTAGACAGTCGACAGACCACAGCTGCTTCGGTACTTTTGATCCCCTTGATAGAATATTGAGAAAATGGCCTACGGTTAAACGTCTCAATCTAAAAAGACACAAACGTCACCAACCATTCTGTTCGTCAATTATTGAATGTCGGTCCAGCCAGAGGTCGAACCCAAGCCACGCGCACGACAGAATTAAGCCTTACCAACTGCTGAGCCTGAGCCTAACCGTATGTAAGTATGTATTGATTTGCATTACAATACCAGCTATTCCGGTCTAGATTATTTGTATAATACTAGTGTCGTAATAAAACTTGCTATTATAAACTTATAACTCATCATTACTGTAGAGTGGCGAAGTGTGACGTTACAAAAATTGAAATTTGTGAACTTGTGGGATTTGTCAAAATCATCTGAGAGATCAATACTAAAAATGCATGCTTGCAAAAAATCAAAATGTTGGTGGAAATTGTCGCCGAGATATTTTTTGCTCCAATAACTTCATACAAATCCTTCTTAAAATGACTTGGTTCATAAAGTTATAAACCAAACTAATTTCATAAGGAAGAATTAAGGAAAATTACCATATATAAGCCCTTGGCGGGATTCGAACCCCACATCTTCTTTCTAATTACATTTGTCAACATATAATTTCATAAGGATTTGTATAGAGTCATTGGAGCATAACTGTGATAATATCTCATCACTGATATGTGGCAAAATGCTAAATTTTGGCATCGAGGCATTTTTCATCTTCATCTTTCTGAATACTACAAACAAATTAGTGATTTCACAAATATACTTTTTGTCACCTCATGACTTCAGTACTCCATGTTAAATATAGTTTTTATAATAGAAACTTCTTTGTATGCCACAATTTAACTGTAACTGGTATTGCAATGTAAATTGGAATGTTATAAAAGCTGTTAGCATGTAGTTTTTTTAAACAATACTTACACCCTCGGTTTTTAATCTAGAATTTTTAAATGCATGAAGAAGGCTGAACAGCCAAGACGTTTTTTCAATAAAGGTTAGACCTGCCAGGGTTTGAAAGCTGCCGTAGATCTTTTAAAGATTCAATATTGAAATATCACGGCTGTTTGCTCTTGTATGAACTTACTGTAGCTAGTTCTCCAACTAGGAGTACATAGTTTGATCAACATTCGCTACAATGCAAGTATATATTTAAAGAAACTCAAGGAGTTGCAAGTCGTCCGTCTCTAGTCGGGCTGCACAAAAGATAATCGATCTATGATAAATCCTTCACTTTCTTACACGCAGTTACAACGACAAATGCTCTGAATTTGAAACAATTTGTAAAACAATGAAATACAAATAAGAATATGAGCCAAATATCGTTTCTGTATTAAGAAACGACAAGACTTAACAGAATATTTTTCTCAAATGTTATAAGCATTTAACAGTTTTAAAAGTATATTTTCGCCAACAATTTATCTGTGTATTAAAAGTGCATACATGTATAAAGAAACAACCAACGTTGTATCCTTTGCATGCTACCATGCTTTGGCTTTTTCAAGTTTCATACTAAATTCTAAAATTTAAAGTTTATGCTAATGAAGTAGATTATAAAAAGACATTTTCCAACACAAGATAGTATGTTTCTAAAAGGCTAGAATAAAAACACTTCAAATGATTACATTCTTAACCATATGCAAAGCAATTACACTCGAACCAAGGTTTTTTCCAGCAAACATTTTTTTATTGTAAACAGTATTAAAATTTTTAACCTTGAGTAAAAATTCTGTCATTTAATGAGATAATTTTTTGAGATAAACGCTTGAAATTGTAAATGCTTCATCATTTCAAAATAAGCAAAAAACGAGAAACTCGGCAAAATAGCATTAAACGCAAGTTTACAAGACAGACATTTAGGTTTATACATTTTTATAAATATTTAATTACGTTTCGTAATATTTAATTACGTTTCGTGTTCAAATTAGCCGTAATTAGTTGTAGTGATTTGTCACTGGGCCACAAATTCAAAATTTGATGTAATAAGTATCATACAATATACATTATATGTAAAAACCGCTATTAATTATTATGTGACCAAGCCGTTTCCGAGTCGCTCTTTAACACTGACTGGAAAAAAATACACGAGCTCCACAAACACAATGCAATCTATGATAGAGAGAATAAAAAGTGGGCGGAAGACTTATATATTAAAACCAAAGAAGGTAAGGAATAGTTCAATAATTTTACCTTTCGTTATTTTCAGTTCAGAACCCATCAGAAAAATGTTTACTGAACATTTCACAAACATCACGTGTTTATAAAATTGGAGGTGCAAGAATGATAAAATATTGCTTTCTAAATTTGAACCAAAAAATCACGAATACTTAAATGTCAATGAAAATTACAAAGTTGGAAGAGTTTTTTGAGGTATCAAATTTTAATCTATGTGAATATATTTTTAAGAAGTTATAGAATTTAAAAATATAGTTATTACGTTTTTATGACGTGTTATTCGAAAATAAATTCAAATTAAATAAAGCATAAAGACAAAGTTACAATGAGTTTGGTTTAACACACACGTAAACATTTTATCCCACTATATTCAAATCTTTTAATTCTTATATATATTGTTATATAGTAAGCCTTGTTTAGCCATGAAACAATAAGGCATCAAGAGTGAAACCCAAGATTAAGATCAAACATTTTTGTAATATAAATGAGCTAGGCATGGTAACATATAATAAATGTTGATTTTTTATTAGTGAGGAAAATTCCAGTTTCTTGTTTCATGGATACATGTAGGACTTAAAATAAGCTTTTACACTAATCATAACTTGATGAAGTTTTAGGCCACAACATAAGACATGAAAAAGCGTCTTTCCTCATTAAAAACCGAAAAGTTTTCGATGATAAAGCAGAATATTAACAGGGCCTTGGGAAGATATTTTCTTTGTACTCTTGTAAACACAGATCTTAGTTTTATTAAAACGGTAAGCAAATACCAATGTTTTTCTAAAACGTTAAGCAATTCTAAAAGTGGTAAATGAAAGCTGTGAAGGCACTCACGCATAACAATAAAATGTGTACTAATATATACAGTTCTATTTATTTTCGCTAAATGTTCTTAAACCTTAATTTGGGATTTCAAATGAAATGTTCTCAAATGTTCTTAAAATGGATCTAGGAGTTGGACTTACACGGTGTATATGGCGCACACTGCAATATATTTCTCGGAAGATAGGAAATACAATAATTAATAAACAAGTAGTTCCGCAAAATCATTCTTTCAAATTTCCGTATTTTACTCCAATTACAAACAGTGTTGCATTATCTACCGACTAATTAACCAATTCTATCATAACAAAGGGGTCGGCCATTGCTCAGCCTCGAATATGCTCGAACCATTTTTTCAAAAAAATTGAATGGATGGCAAATATCGAGTTCGTTCAAAAGTTTCTATCGGCTTAAAGCAATCAAAGTTGATATGTGAAAAAGTAGTTTGATGAAAATCAGGCCCACTTCAGGAGAAAAAAAGCTTAGCAGTCGATAAGTTATTCCATCGCGTCTGATGCTCTTCAAAAAATCCGCATGCAGTTAAATCAGGAACTGATATTAGTTGCGGGGTACTTATCAGTGCTGCGAAGAGCCGAAACATACACTACAATGCTCATTTGCTCGATGGTGATTACAAGAAAAACTTAAAGTAAAAAATAACAAATAAATCAAATTTACGTATACGTAATGCAAAAACGAATGACAGTGTCAATCAAATTCTAGCAAAGCTGCTGATTGGGTAAGTGGTCAGGGACACTGAGCCAATCATATTCGTAATACAAAGTTGCGTCTTAACATGTGAGCCGCTCCAGCGGGCTTTCTAAGTTCCTCAACTTTCTGACCTCAAATGTATATAAGGGAGAACTTGTATTAAATATAACTTTTTAAAAAAATGACGACTGAGATGCAGTTGGAATTAAGGGAGGAAGGGTGGGGTGGATGTAAAAAGTGAGAACAATATTTACCTTATCTGGGCTCCAGTCAAAGCTGCTGATTGGCTGTGTGGACAAAGTGGCATTTTGAAGTAAAGAAACCGACCCAGCCACTCCCATATCAACACCATCACTATCTTGCTTGACTCTTTTATCCGGATACGAACTGCACAAATGGAAGATATATAACTACTTGCAATGCAATTTAATATCTGGCGGCATACAACATGGTTGATCCGCTTCGACTAGTTTTACTATTTTCGGATCAGACAGAGTATCGTGTACATCAATAGAATGCATAAAAATAGAATACAGTAAAACATTGAAATGTGTGCTTTCTCACAAAATATCTAAAAAGACATGCATTTGTTTCAGTATTTTTTAACTTCTATGGAGAGATTGTTTTCAGCCATAATAAATACAGTTAAAAAAAGTTGGTTGTCTGCTTACATATTTGATCTCTGAAAGAATCTTTCGCCTAAAGTACATGGCTACATCGATCAATCTAAACGAGTACCGGTACCCAGGTCCCAGTTACTAATGACAACCCTCAGTCACTATTACTAATCAAAGCAAGTAGGTCTTGTGTATATAAATTACACACTACTTATTCTTCTTTAACATGTTTATAGTTTTTAAAATCTTCTTGCGTCAAAGTTTTCGGACAAATCTTATGATATCAAACTCGGATTTTTCAGCGTGGCTCGTTCGCAAAGTTGCTGTTTATAGGCTCACACCAGGTTCACGATTGCGCTAAGCAATTCTTATTTGGATGTTATATCACTTAGTGTGAATTTTACACACGAACAGTGAATCATGTCACAATTTAAAGTACTACTTTGTCCACCTTCAAACTAATATTGATAATATTACATATTCTGGGTCCTTATTCAATTGTAGAATTTCAAACAATATTTAGCAATAGACCATTACGAAATTAATTCATGTAAAACCTCTTTTAATATATTGTTGGAGAAATTTATAATTATACTTAGCCTGAATACTGAAGAAGGACCTTCGCTCCAAAAATGTTTCCCTCGAGAAATATCTACTAGCTCAAACAGAAGAGTTACACCAAAAGTAATGGTCCCAGGTTGAATCCCAAACCAACCACAATCTACTTTTGTTTTGTCTTGGAAGATAGTTTTATCTTTGTGTCAACTACATCACACTAGATTAATAGCCAATTAGATTTCCAATGTATTATTATCCAACTGCACGAATAACAGTTCAAATAACACCACGAGAGGGTCTGGGGCAAGAACAAATAGATATCTGAACAGACATAACTTAATGCTATTGAAAAAAAAGCAAAACAGTTACTGTTCATTAGCAGGATGCCCAAATTGTGTATACAAGTTTATCCTGCCGTATTGAACATTTTGAGCAATATTTGTACTTCAAAAAACTTGTTTTTCCGCGCGCGTCGCGGTATTTAATTATTATTTTTAATCGAATAAAAAATTGAATAATATATCACTTATTAGATAGTTTATTGAATAAAATGGCTGATATTTTTACTCGTCCCGTGTATTTTGACTCATAAAAATATGCAGCCATACTGCATACGAAACTGTCTAATAGGATGATATTCTGAATGTACTACACTGCCAAGGTCCGATATCATATCAAAATAAACATACTTAGAATAAATGGAAGTAAACTACTATTAACTTATGAAAGAAGTTTAAAAATTCAATTTCGATTTATATGTTGTTGCTTTTGAGTTTTCTCCTTGAGCAGAAAACTTTGTTTGTGAAGATGTTGTCATTAATCGAGCCGTTGATGCAGCAAAGACGCGCTATTGGAGCATAAAATTATACCAACAATAGACTTACTATTTCCATAAGTTCATTGTTCCACTTCCACCCAGTGTCATGAAAACATCTCGATTCTGCGGTAGATGTCTCACACACCATATGGTTGACTTATGTGCCTATTAAAAGAATATGTTTCAGTTTTGGTATACCCTCTGTTATATACTGTATAAATTGTGTTTCTAACATAGCTGCAGTAGCAAGCTAAATCTTGTACGAGTCCATTTCCATAGTGTTAAGAATCTTTGACTCCCCCGGGACAAGACACTAACCCATCGCAGGTTAGCTCCCAGCAAATACTGTTACTATATTTACCAACCCTGGAAGGATGGAAAGCTGACTTGGCTTAGGCGTAAAAGAAGGTCACACAAATATTCAAATCTCGGCAAACTGCTGGGATCGAATCGAGGGCCTTGTGATTGGGAATCAGAGATCTTACCAACTACACCAACCACGTACACACTATAGAACATTTTCAAGCACTCAGACGTTTGCACTACGCGCATTATTGAATATGTTTTATACAGTATTATCATGACAATTTGAATAATAAATAAGTCATGTGCATTTTAATTGTTAAACAAAACATATACAGAATGGAACACGAAAATGACGTAGACGAAATAATTATAGTTTCTTTAAGTTGGTATTGTTACATTAATTGTCATCATCATCATAATCATCATCATTATCGTCGTCGTCATCATTATCATCATAATATGCATAATCATAATACACATCATCATCATCATCATCATCAAAATCATCACCATTATAATATGCACCATCATCATCACCATTATCATTATCATAACCATAATATGCATCATCATCATCATCACCTTCATAACCATCATCACCATCATCACTATCATATGCATCATCATCATATGCATAATAATAATAATAACAATATGCAAAATCATCATCATCATCATCATATCATGACTTAAATTATCATCATGAATATCATTAGCAAGATTTTATTAGCCAAAGGTTAACTGCTGCCTTCCGGACAACCCGCAATTACAGACTTCAGTCATTATGGACAAAAGAGAAATCCCCAGCTGAAACTATATGAAAACAGCTCTCACTATAACGGACCCTCGCTATTACGGACATACGGACACTTCACCTGGTCCAAAACTTAAATTTTCATTGTTTTTCTTTCGTTATAATGGACACTTTCGACATGATATTAAAAATTGGTGCCAATTAAATTCATGTATTTGGCAAAATAAGCTTGTGCTTATATCCATCAAAATCAAAGCTCATTGTTTGCCGAGTTCTGGCTATGTCTGTCACTATTTCTTTGGCTTTTTGTAGACGATGGATTTTATTTAATATCTTGTTTGCGTAATTGTGTTTTGGGTTTCTTCTGTGGTTGAGGTATCACCACTTTCTCAGCCTCAACGATATCATTGTACTTTCACTTCCCTTTATGAATTCATACAGCCTCGTCAGATATCACTTTTAGTCAAACAACTTGAAGCAAACAGGTATTTCAAGGCACATACCAGCACCCATGTTGACTCAGCTACTACGAAATGTTAGCCTCCCCTGTGATTCTTCCGCTTCAAAAAAGAATAGACGATTTTCGATAAGCCAAGAGGAAGATACCCAACAACTCATCCACTTTCTTCAGTTAATGCAAGAGCTAATGGGTATTATACGTGTGAGAGTGTCATCAATTTCCGATTCAAACTCATCTTTGTAAGTATAATGTCCTCTCTCTGAATGATGCTTTAAAAGAATTTTTTCCCCCGCTCATCGCAATTACGGACTCCCGCTATTACGGACACAAACTTACGGTTCCCGAGGGCGTTCGTAAAATCGGCAGTTGACTGTTATTTCTGATCATTTAAGTAACTTTAGTTGACATGCATGATCTTTACAGGGTTCAAAATATTTTGAATACTTTATATTTTGTAAGCTCTTTTGTTTAGTACAAAATGTTTTCCGGCTGGTTCGTAGCCAGGTAAAATATACTGTTTGCATGCAAAGCGGTATAAACATAAGTACTGTAACCTACAAGGCAACTGTGTTGAGGAAACGAAAATCGCCAGCAAGATCCAAAATCTGCCGGGGCAACTGTTTTGAACCCTGTTTTACCATGTCCGTGGTAAATTGCGTTCACTGCAATGGAATTGCATACAATTTTTACGTACACCATCCTGCCAATGAACATTATCACTATTTGTACTAAATGAACTGTTTTTTAATTCTAATTATATGTGTACAGATATCTATATCTAGTAATTTAGAATAAAATGACTGTCAGTACCTTTTCTGTTAACAATGCGAAGCCCTTCTTTGGATGCTGAGTTCGCAAGTCAAAAACATGGAACTTGGACTCCAGTGTTACTGCAACTAGTTTGTTCATAGCAATATCCTTTCGGTCAAACTCAACTCCACAAACCTGATTGGAATTTAAAGATCACTTTAAACAATCCAATGATCGATGCTGATTTACAGTAATTTTTACCTTCACTTAAAAACTATAATTTAGTTTAAATACTTGAAAAACACAGCAGAAATAGTTATACACTAAACAGATACAATTTTGCACATAACAGAAAGGGTGTGATTTTTTTGTAACCAAATGAAACTCCATCAGGGCAAATTACTTAGAAAGCTGAAAAAAAAATTATTGAATAGACGCAAAAAAGTTGATTGACATTTGTTAAGTAAATCTTGACACTTATAATACAGGAAAGCTGAAGTACATTCAATTTGGTATGTACATAAAGTTAGTTTCATATTAAATAAAATTATAATAATATTGACAAGATGCTCTAGAAGCGTTCACTGGGCTACCTTTTCTTGTAGATCCCTCTTCTCCTCACAACACAATTGAGCAAAAACTGAACTTTGTGATTCAAGCTGACACAACAAGACACAGTGCAAAATATATTTTGTCAGGATGACAAAAAAAATGGAGAAACACACTAAAACTCATTTACTGAGATTACCGCAGATAGCCCCAATCTGCAAAAATTCATTTCAAAACTGAATGCTTACTCCATTCTTTACATTTCTTTCCCAACGAAGAGCCATTTTCCTCAGATCAAACATCTTTATATCACCATTGTCATAGCCTGCCACCACTGATCGATCATCCGGAGTGTGGGCATCACCTGCAAATTTCGAAAATCAAATTTTAAAAAATATAATCTATAAACTTAAGCTAAAGGCAAAACACAACTTTGAAAACTGTAGTATTGGTTCCGGTACCTGCATAGGATAATTCCTGAGTGAAATAATTAGACGTCGACACTCAAACATATAAAATGTAGGGATCGATTCATAAGAATAGAATACTTAGGAGAATGATGGGATGGAGGTGGAAATTAGTGGACCAAAGGTTATATGTAGGCCAAAGAAGGCCTGGAGAAAGGTAGCAGAAGAAGACGAATGGAAAACGTTAGGGATGATATGGCAGGGGATACGTAGCAAATTGTGGATCAAGACAACTCATATTATTACTCAGGCTACCCCCGTAGGGGGCCCGAGTTTAGGTTTACCTTTTCGTCAATATATATATCTATCTTTCTATCTGTCACGTCGCGTTTGGGTAAATTACCCAGAAGTCATTGTGTTCAGCTTTGCTAAAAAGTTTTTTGATCAAAACTCCAAAAGGCTTTCGAACCAAGCTCTGTTGAGGCTGAGAAGAGTTTCAAACAGTTTTTTCAAGTTTTCTAAAATATTTCTTCTAATGAACTTTTCGCTCCGACGGTCGAAGAATACACAAATTAATGATGACGACTGTTTGAGTCAACTCGCTTCATCAGTTCGTGTCAATTCATTACGGGACGTGTTTCTAAAGCTATTTCGCAACTTCAGAATGGGAATATTTTTCCTTGTAATTACCGCAAGAATTGTACAAAAGCTGGAAAGATTGTTGTGCTTTACTTTTGGGTGAGAACAAGTTTACGGTGAGCTGTTTGTGTCACA
>JAOTRI020153515.1:0-10092 GCA_028564885.2 Zoanthus sanctaehelenae
TCTTGAAACGAGCTTTCCAACGAACCCAAACATGACCTAGTTTGATGGAGCCAAAGTCGAGAAAATTGCTTTCAAAGCTGGCTTTTTAACAAAACGAAAAATCTTCAATTTTGACTTTGTCGTCGTCAGCAAGGAGTTAAATCACGAATGTGGCAAAGACAAAACACGAAAACAAAAGCAGGATATTAAACAAAAAAGAACTCCCTCAAAAACTAAAAATAACTTTGAAAGTTATCATAAAAGGTACGCATAAATTAACTCGGGTAATAATTTCATATCCTATATAGTACAATCTGATTTAATAGTTTTTAGCTTATTTACCTTTAGAGAGACAATCAGTAACATAATATGAATGGATGGAAAGCTACAATAAAAGTGATTTTGTCAGTGAAACAATATGATTAAGAGGTCAGATTAAGCTAGCAATTTCGACCGTAGATAGGTGTTTCGTCCTTTTTGAGATTCTGTCAGTACGGTGTAGAAACCTATATAATAAACGGCCGGCCAAAAGCTAGCAATATATGATGCTCAAAGTTTGACCGATTCGAAAAACATATCCGTTCACTGACAAATCAAGAACTTACAGAATTGGCAAAGCAATCCTGCATCTAAAAGAGGCATTTCGGATCTATGAAGTGCAACAATATTGATTATTATATCATGCAGAATGAAACATTCACTAATGCATAAGGGTCGGTCTTAATTAATTTTGTCTCTATATAAGATTCGCTGAACTCCCTTATCTGTTTTTAAGGGAATTCCCCAGAAATTACAGGATTGATTAAGTGATTTGCTATTAGCAACTTTTAATGGATTGTTTTACATTGTTTCATCTCCAAGTAGAAAATCAAAATGTCAAGGACAGCAGAACTCGTTCCCTTGAAGCTGGAACACACAAGTCAAACTTGTTGATGGCCATTGACAAACGAATATCGACAAGCACGCCAGATATCAGAAAAATTGACTTAAACAACAAAACCGATTGGCATCCGCAGGAATTTGATAACCTTCATCCAGACTTTCAACGGAAAGCCTTCAAAATGGAAAGAAAAGCTTTTCTAGCCAGCCCTGTCAAGGAATTGCATGACGACATACCCCACTCGGTTTCAGAAACAGATATATCGAATAGACTTGGTAAGCAAATTGATTGTTTTTTAATGCCATAATGTTCATCCTTTCCACATTTAACCGTTTTCTCCAAAAAAATTCTAACGCATACTCCAATAGAGTTTCATTCCATTTTGATTGTAAGCAATGTCTGTTTATGACATTGGCAAGACAATCCAAAATCATTTATACATAAACATTATCGAACATTCAAATGTTTAATTTTAATTGCAAGAAAGGTTTGAGAACTACATCAGAATTTAATGAGTGGCGCGGTGGTAAGAGTGACTATGTTTCAAGTTAAAACTTTCAAGAAGAACAAACTTCATGCAATCTCGCACGGTTTTTTAGAAACCTACACTCATGAGCACAACTGCTTCACCATGCAAATGCACAGTAATCAAGGACAGCTGTTATGCACTATTATAGAAATCCAAACTAATGATAATAAATCGTGCTGATGAGTTACCAGGACGAAACAGGCATCCACGGTTGCATTTGTTATGTTTATGTTATGATAGAACATTTTAGGAACTTAGTGAGGTTCCAAGGAGTAGAGATAATAGGACTCGAGATTCCTTATACAAGAATCTATAACTCCTGGGCCTACGGTTTAACGCCCTTATCCGAGAAGACGCGAAAGTCTTACCATTTGCAGATGTTAGAGCAAAGGCAGTTCTTTGTACATACATGCGTGTATTTCTTTGTACATGCGTGTAATTCTGGACAAACCGTGAGGTCGTAGAATCGGACACATTTTAGGTATCCTGTTGACAAACAGTAACTGTTTTGTTTATATTTTCAGAAGCACTTTCTGATACCAATTCACCTTTTCTGATCTCCAGGTAACAATTACATCGAGCAAACGAAAAGCTACACAATGTCTCTTGGGAGGAAAAACGTCAAAACAAACACGAAAGCAAACTCATCGTACGATAAACTCGAGTTTGATAGATTGAATCACCGTAATTATAGAGCAAGATCAGTGTCCCCGGTTCTACGATCAAATGCATTTCATCTTGCAGTTTCTCCTACACCCGGCTCAAGCAAATCCGGGAGCCTTTCGGAAATCGAGTTTTATTCGGATGACGATTCTGAGAATCAGGTGCCTTGCTACAGAGAAGAAGAGCATTTTACACTTGAGTCCCCCATTTCCGCGGAGCATGCGTGGGAGAGCTGTATTCTACCACCGACATCTTCTTTACCTGAATGTCCCGAAATATATCAAGCTATAGGCGACTACGAGGCTGATAATGACCAGGAGCTTAGTTTTCTGGAAGGTGAATTCTTACAGATAACCAAACGTGCAGAAAATGGTTGGTGGTTTGCCATGAATGACTGCAATAAAGGATGGGTTCCTTCAAACTTCCTGCAGAAGGTTACTCAAATTATACCTGTTGAGCCGTGAACAGAGAACAAGCAATGGCCAAATAGAGCGGAAAACTTCTTAACTTCAGTCCTTTGAAGAACTATTTATAAAAACTGTAATTCAAACAAAACGCTGGAAGAAATCTTCAAAAAAAATACTAGAGAGCAATTTTTAGTGTAAATCTAAATACGAACAAATAAAAATAGAAAACATCTTTCATTTACTGACTTTACTCAAAGCAAAGCGAAAACTCGGCTTCCTAGCAAAGAAGTAAGTTATCCTTGTTTAACCATTAACACCAAAATCAGGTCACAAAATTTGTGTTCTTGCATATTGGGTGATCGAACAATTGCGATCCTATAACTGTGAATGGACTAATCATTAGTTAGTAAAGGCATTGTGTGGCAATTTATTGATCACTACTTGGTAACCTATCCCGTATTAAACGAAAATTTCACGTTTTTCTCATAAAAACAACTTTATAAAAAACAACTTTTTGAGAACAATATCAGACTGAGGCCCGGAATATATAAAAATGCCGTATGTAGAGATTGCACTAAAATTCATAAACTATCTTAGCAGCACAAGAAATCTCAAGCTGCGAGGCGCATCATGCATTTTGCAATTTTTTTGAAATGCCTTGCATGATTGTTTCTATTATTTTTTTTTTCAATTTGAACTGGCACTGGAAATGAGAAAACAATTTTTGGGTGAAATTTTCAAGAAAATTTTTTCTGGCTGAGGTCGATCTGCCCGTGTTTTCAAGGGGCTCTAATACACTACTACATGATCAATTAAAATTCCAATTGTGGTTAAAAAATTAAACAATAAAACACGACCACATTTCCATGTACACACACTCGTTAAGACAACTGTGAAAAAACAAAAAGCAGTCATGCAGTTCTGGGTTTGAAATTGTTGTTCTGGTTGTTTCAAGGCGTATCGCAAAATATAAAAGGCATTGTGATTTGATTATTTTATATATTTTTTTATTTTTTGAATGATTTTCTTTACGGAGATAAGGATGAATCAAATACGTATGGCATGCACTGTCAGTACATTTGCAAACCATTTTTTTTGCCAAATCAAATTTGTGTTTGATTGTAATTGCCATAATAAATCTTTAAGCTGGGTTTCCTTTGCCTGTTAAGCATAAATATTTTAGATTAGTTTATGTTCTCATTAAATTTGAAATTCTCTTCAAATTTTGCTTTTTTTTAATTAAATTGCTCACAAAAATTGCAAGGGTAAACACTCGGTTGCTAGACTTCTTGTTAAAACATTTTCATTCGCAAATAAACTAAATGACAATCTTTCACTAATGCTCACAGTATAATTGAACTAACAAACTGACTGCTTGCTCCGAAATGCTCGCAAAGAGCATACATAACAACATGCACGATGTAGGAACATGCGATCACTGACACCATCATCTATCCAATCTTAAATCACCCTAACCAAACTTTTTGAACTCAATTTTAATCTCTGATTATTTTTAGTGATTTTAGAATCATCAAGATGTTTTATTCCCTTAAAGTACGTACTGTTAAGATGTTATTGATGTTTAAGATAGCTGTTGATTGTCATTTCATTCAGCTTCTTTCAAAATATTTTAAACTCTAGTAAATTATAAAAAATGGTCCTCTTTGTCCTTTTTTGTAAAATAGATACAAACTTTGCAGAACAGAAAATATACTCCGGACGACTCTCGCACCTTGTTTTACAACTTTTATTATTCACTTGATATTAACTTTCATAAATGCAGTTTATGCTTTTGTTTTGAAATGGACTTGTTTTAAACGTTTTAGTATTTGGAGTCAGTATTCTTACCACAATTTACCGAGGCCGTTTACAATACGTATATCAAACAGCAAGAATTGTTTTTTCTGCAAACTTGATTGTTTTGTCGTATCATACTTAAATCGATTGATTCATCATTTTATTACGATGTTGATGCAGTTCCTATTATAATAAAGAATATAATATTCATCACGTAAAATATTTTAGATGCTACTGATTGTTGGATTCCATTCAATTTTGTCTCACTCAAAACCTCTTGAGATCCTTGAAAATAAATACAAAACATTTTCCACTTGGGGCTTGTTTTTGAATATGAACTTTGCTGATATCTAAAAGAAGAATAAACTGGCTCCGTACTGAAGGAATCTTACACCTTACCTTGCTTGATAGTGGTAAATATGCCGGTTTTGTCTATGCTTTTTTTTTAATTAAGATGGGTTTTTTCATTTTAAAGGTGTGTCTTTTGGACTTTATGTTTATATTAGAACATGCATTTTCAAATGAAATGGAAGTCGAGAGAGATTGATTTTTAGGTTGATCTTTTCTTTTCTTTTGAGGAGAATCAATTATAAACCATTTATAAAATGATGGTTTAGGTTTTCCCATAAGGAAAATCTTACTTGACAGACATTTTAAAAAACGTTTTAAAGGAAGTGCATGTAAATCTTTTTACACACCACGTGTATAAGTCGCCTCTTGGATATATCTTTGTAAGATAACAGCTCTCAAAGTTTTTTGTCTTGATAAAATATTTGGCTTTAGTCATATTATTTGTCTATGACTATATCTATTCTATATCTTTGACATAAATGATTTTTTCAATAATTGGTAGTCTTCATTCCACGTAACAATTTATAAGTACATACTATCTGAGTCGACTATTAATTCTTGCAATTTTTTAAATCATTTATAAATATTCTAAAATTTCTATTGTTAACGGAATGCTACTGCAAGATATTGCATCAGAATGGGAGAACAAACAGTAGTATTTTTTTGTGTTAAGTTCTTGTTACTTTATTGGGAGCATTTCAAACCAGATTCTCTCAAAATGCTCTTGAGATCCCTAAGTGGAGGATAAAAGCTGTTCCACTTGGGTTCTGCTTTGTAAATATGAATTTCAAAGGTAACCCAACACAATAGATACTTCACTCGTACTGAGTATCTTCTCGCTTCATTCTGAATAGTTCATTGAAATTACTAACAAAAACGTGCTTCATGCACTTGCACTTTCAAGATGGAGTTGTTGTATCAAATTTTCAACATTGAGTGTTATTTCAAACAAAACTGTTAAATCCTAAGCTGTTTATGACAGAGCAGTTTCCCAAGTTGACGCTTTTTGCCCATTCTCGCTGTAGCTTTTACTATAACTCTTCGAGTCTGGTCATGTGGCTTTTAATAGGAGATCTTGTAACAGTTTAATGGCTACTAATCACTTTATAACAACAAGTAATTACGTTTAACTGTTTATCTTGTCTCTTTATGTACTGATGAAACTGTTATTGTTTTTTTCTGGAAAGTTACCGTATCTCGTCAACTGACCCATCATACTTCTTAGTTTTGTTTTTAGCTTCTGATAAAATATTTTGTTGTTGGATGCCATTCAAAACCTCTTGAGATCCTTGAAATATTTCACTTGTGGAACTTGTTTTTCAATTTTCTTTCATTCTTCCGCTCACAGAACATAATTTCTTGCATAAATGCACTCAATATTTCATCCCTAGTCTTGTGAAGTTTGAAACCAAAATACCGTGCATTGTACATGCACCTTTGGTGTTTAAATACTGCTCCCACAAAATGAGGACATATTTTGAAACTACCATAGTCTTATAAAGAAAATAGTTTGCGAATCATTCGTGCAAGTCACTTATCAAGGGAAAAACAAACTGATGCTTTTGTAATTACTATAGTTGTTTGGTTAATTGTCATTCAAACCAATTATTTGATAACCATTGCAGAAAAAAAATAAAAAAGCAGTTTTCCACTTGGGAACTATTTCTTACAACCGTGCTTCGCAGACGACTTCAGTTAATGTTTTAAAAGCGGAACGGAGCCCAGAGACTTGGTTTAATTACCTTTTTCTGGTCTATAAAAATACCACGTTGAATCGTGTACAATCTCATGTCTATAGTTTTTTACGCTTATTCAAATATCTTTACAAAGAACTCTATTCACATCTTTAAAATAGTTTTTGTACATTATTGGCAAATTTTTTCGATTAAAATGAACTTAGCGAAATTCCAGTCGATTTGCAAGATAAAACCATTTTTACTAGTTATACTTGAGAAAGTAAAATAAAATGCGAGTTTCACAAGAATTCACTGAACACTTAAAAAAAAGACAGTTATTATTACGTCGGTCCTAATAATTATCTTATAATCTTTTAATGAAAACCAGCCAGTATTGTTGTCGATATTGGTTAAGTTAGTTATAAAAATAGAGGTTTGATATAGGTACAAATTAGCAGCTATTTCTTTATTACAAACTTTACTTGAACAAAGTTTGTTGAATATTCATTTTAACAACACTTCGGATTTCGCCGAGAAGAGAGTACAGTAGGTGTAAATCATATTTTTTATAACTCAAAGTTGACCAATCATTACAAACATGCTCCACGGGTTGGAATTACTGGTTGTCCGTAAGGCAAAATAAAAAAATACTCTTTTACCTCGATTAATCAAAATTTAAACTTTAGTACTAATATTGAGAACTAGGTAACTTTAAATGAAAGAAATACACACTGAAGTTTTATTTCAGAGTGGGTTTTTAAAGCATCCCTTAGTGAAGGGTGAAATAAATATACGTCACTGATTGAGTGGTGAGTGGTAATATTAAACACGTGCGCTATGTTGTTCAGATGTGAATATAAATATTCTGTTGACAAAGTTCTTTATGTCCAGTAAATATTATTGTTTCCAAGCTGTTTTATGCTAGTTTTATTGTTAATAAGTCGAAAAAGGGAATTTTGTAAATGGAGATCACAAAATTTGTGACAAAAAAGCTTGTTTTGTGTGAGAAGTGAAGAAAAACTCCAAATCTGCGAGTCTTAATCCTATAGTAATTTTAATTCGCGGATTTGTTTCAGTTTCTCTAAAATCTTTAACTGTCAACAACATTTTTCAATGTTTATGAAGGCAAACATTGTGAGTCGAGAACTTTGGTCAAACGTTTGGGAAAACCTGTTATCAAAAAGTGGCGAGAACGAAAAGTTTTTTGAGTTTGAGGTAAGTGGGTCAAATATTGAATTAATTAGAAGTATAGGTTATTGCAAGTTCTATTATTTGAGTTTCATGTTTCTTGTTTCTTAGGCCATCATATTGGTTAAAAGTAGTTGAGTGATATTATCATTATCATCATTAATGACATTACTATTATTATTATTGTATATTTTAAAATTCCTTTACAGTTAACGTTACAATGGACGAGTTCTCCAAAATATTACCTGTTTGATCATTAGCACGTTGTTCTTTAAGTGTTTTTAATTTTGAATCTTTTACCGTCTGAATGTTTTGGAGCTCCTGAGCCTTGGTGCCGAAGGCAAAGTTGTTAGGAGTAGGGGGAGGGTTTACATAAATGGAAACTATTGGCGCCATGATATTGTGAAGGATAAATAGAGCTTGAATACTTAATTAATTGCACAGTTACGTATCCCTATGACGTCAAGATGAGTTTATTATGACATCATTAAAATTCCATAAAACAATGTTTTTCAAGGATTTTCTTCTTTGGGGCGGAACGTTTGCTTTTGAGAAGCGAGATAGGAAGGTTTAGGTAAACATAATATTGCAACCCTAGAAAAAAGAATACAAGGTCTTGTAGAAAACACTTTTGAGAAAATAATCCTGTATATAAAAGACTTTTCAAAGATGACGTTTTCAAAATTAGGAAATTAATCTTACGTTAACGTTTCACTGATACGGAAAAAGTATCATACGGTGCGCTCCTAGGGAAGCTGGAAATATCTTACGTTTTACTCCTAAGAAAAAAAAAACTTTATTTTGCACTCCTACGGAAAAATTTTCTTACGTTGTATTTTAGGGTTAAATGCTTGTTCTTCTAGTTCTGTGCGATTACAAATTCCTGAATTGAATGAATATTCCACCCATCCTCTTTCACCCTCAAAACCATGTTTCTGAGTTCATCAAACAAACAAAAACAAAAACGAAATCACATCATTCGCTAGATCATGCTACAACATGTACTTTAGTTTTAATGACGTGTTTGATCAACCTCGTTCCCAGAATCTTTTCCCTGGCTTGGGGCACCAAGGATTATGTAAATCTAACATATTTTTTAAGCAGTGCATGGATACATTTCTTCAGCATGGTGTTTTGCAATGCCGTCAGCGTATGTAAACTTTAATTTTTTTTCACAGAAGAATAGCTACCAATAGTTTTAGTCATATAAAGTAAACTTGACGTCATTTTCTGCAAAGTTTACACTGAAAATAAAGAGTTCATATCTAGTAATATCTTATATGTTATGTTAAGGACATAATCAGTGAGGCCAAATGAACAAAACATCGAGAGTTGGAGAAAGTAAGTATCTTATATATTTACAACTATTACAGAAAATGTGATAAACAAATACATGCGGAGACAAAGAACTCTGAAAAATCTGAGCTCAAGATGGGAATCTAACCCATGACCTTCCATACACTAGTTAGACTCTCTACCACTGGAACTCATATTGCGAGCGAAGTCACCAATTTAAAGGTTTGTTTCTGGGAGTGAGTAACTTGTTTATATATATACCCACAAGCTGGTGATAAAATGAACGAGAAATGTAAGTAATGGACGAGGTGAAAGCCGAGTTCATTATGAGAAGTTTAGAGTTCATTTTATTGCCAGCAAGTAGGTATATATGTAAAAAAATTACGAACTAAAAGTAACTACCCTCTTAATAAGCAAGCTCAGTTCACTGCATTGCATTTCACGCCTTACACAATGTACTTCAAGCAGCGGTCGAGTTTGAACAAACATGTTTTTTTAAATTACACAAGTACATAGTTAAAATTCCATATCAAGTTCAAATAGAATAAAAAATAGAACTCTTATAAATCAACTCAAAAATAATTTTCAAAGCAGACGCAAAACGAAGCCTTAACTAAAATTTATGAAAAACTGAAATTATATCGTAAATTAAAGACAGCAGATACCTTGTTTTAGAATTTATCAGCTTGAGCTTTGGGAAGTTAGTGCAATATTTTAATAAAAATAATTAGAAGAACGCAATTAGCATTTAAGATTTCTTGTTCAAAACAAGTCAGAATATTTTCGCTCCCAACATGCAATAGCTATAATTCTGGATATTTTCAAAATCCAACAGAAAAGCTGGCTAAAAATGTCCCAAACTGCTTCACAAGAAACCCAAACTCGGCAAACGTATCTTAAAGTTAAATGGCGGGAAAACTATTAAACGTGCGTCCCAAAACCCGCCAAACTAACTTGAGTGTATAGTCTGATACAGGACAACCTCCTTTGGAGTAAAAGCTCAAAAGAAATCATTTTAATTTATATAGGCAATAGTTTGAAAATTCTGAAGACTAGTGGTATAGAAGGTCAAAGGTCTATGATTTTTTGAGCGGTGTTGGCATATGTTCTCTGATATATCAAGGTCACCTGTTTGATTTTGACCAATTACAGACGGTGATGACAGTGACAACGAGGTTGGGAGTGACAATATAACAATATAGTTGATTTTCGCGGGTGTAAATATGTTTTGGGCCCGACTCAGGCTCAGGCGCTGAGAAGGGCCCAAAACATATTTACGCCCAAGAACATCAACTACATTACTATTATTATAACTTTGGAGAGCAT
>JAOTRI020153526.1:0-10091 GCA_028564885.2 Zoanthus sanctaehelenae
ACGAAAGGCTCGATACCGCGGTTTTCAAAGAATCAAGAAAACCCAACAAATCTTTTCAAATTCTCAAATACTTGCTATATATAAACAATTTGATAGCTAAACTAAATTAAAAACCATTATTTGTTCAATTTTGTTTTGGAATGCAAGTTGTCGTATGACAACGCCAAACTTCCATAAGTTTGAGCTTGAATTTTGCATATTTAATGAAGTTAAACACGAGTTTTTAGTTTTTGCGGATATCTCGAAGACTGTTGATTTTTAGAAAGATTCGATTACATTTTCAAAAATAGTTCCCCAAATGTGTAATTCAGGCAAAGTATCAAGAATTTCGATTTTTGAAGCCGTGCCGCCATTTCTCAATTTTTACAGACGCTCTTCACAGGTTTTATCATAAACAATGCCTGGCACAGAAAGAAGACTTTTTAAAACAATCACCTTGAAGATATATATCAATATCATATATATCTGTAGTAACCGGCACTGCTGTTCATCAGATCTCAACTTCAGTTGTGGGCACTGAGAATTTGTCTGAAGATCGCCGCAAAACTTGATTGGTTTCCAATTTAGGAAACAAACATGCGCGCACGAATTGCAAAGATCAAAAAAATAAATTAGGCTCCAGGCTCTCCTTTCGAAAAATATGCACGTTTAAATAAAAATTACGTTTCACAATTAATTCACTACATAACACACGCATTACGCTAGTTCTAGGATGCTATTCACGAAGACGGGAACATGAAAAATTCACAATCACGGGAAATTAAATTCTTTTTTCACGTATTACGTGCAAGTAAAAGGCCCATTCACGCGTCATGAAAAGGTACAGGGTACCCTCTGAGTAGTTGTTAAGTATATAAGAGGATGCTTTTTTTTCCTCTAGGCGTACATGGTTGGCGTAGTTGGTAAGATCTCTACCTTCCAACCACAAGGTCCCCAGTTAGATCCCGGCACTTTGCCGAAATTCGAATGTTTGTGTGACCTTCTTTTCCGCCTAAGCCAACTCAGTTTTCCATCCTCCCGGGGTAGCTAAATGAGTACCAGCTTCTGCTGGGAGCTAACCTGCGATGGATTACTGTCCCGTCCAGCGGGAGTTGAGGACTCTCATCGGTTTAACACTACAGCAACCGGAGATAAGCGCCGGCTCCATGGGCCACTAGGCTCAAATCGATTTGGCTTAGCTAGCTTGTTTTCCTCTGTTTTAAGTTTGGTGCTAAAAATAATTACAAGAAATTGTTGTTGTAAACTATATTTCGGGCGGATTCCACCGCCTATCACTAGGTTTGTTACTGACTGAAGTAACTCAAATTTATAAAACATTCAAGTGTTTTGCAAAAATGTTAGTTCTTACAACAATAGATTCCGGGGATTAATTGTCCAGTTCATTAAGTTTAGTAAATGTTCTATGATAAAACAATGCCTCAACACTTCTTGTTATTTAAAAGTTTCAGTGGGATTGATTGTCCTTGCTCAACGAGGTCCGGTAGATGTTCTTTAATTAGTAATGCCTCGGCAATATTTCTTTTTATTTTCCAAGTGTAGTTCACACCTATAACGTCAAAGCTATCTCTGTTTCAAGGCTCTAAACGGCCTTATTTTGTTCAATATGCAAACTAAAGTATACAATTTATATTAACTGATTTAAATGTCTTTTTTCAGCATAATGTATCTATATCTATATCTATATATATAATAACTGATTTGTTTTCCCTCTGCATTACATCAACGAATACCACAATTTAAGTATCTCAGCAAAAAACGGAGGCGGCTTTTTTTGACAGCAGGGAAATTATCAGGGATAATTTCTTATACTTGCTAAATAGATACACTGCAGTATTTTAATAATGCTGGCGGTCTGGATTCTACTAGCAAAAAATATCGCTTTTGCTAAAACATCTAGATTTTGGAATTTCTTTGACATAATTGAACATTCAATAAGATCAGTTATCATTTCTTACGAAAGAAACAACAACACTGATAATATGCAGCAAGAATCTAGTTTTAATTTCTTGCTTTGAACTCTTTTAAGAGTTTACTTGTAGGAAATAACAATTTTAGTTTCGTTTGTAATGATAACTATCTGATTATTGCCATTTTCTACAGACTTTTTATTAGAAAGTTGCGGACTGCCGTTTCTTTGCTCAAGGTCTACTTTATTACTCTCCTGCACATACTCGGTTACTTCAGTTTCTACTTTTGAACTTTTTGCTGTGACTATCTCATCCTCAACATTAGTCTGAAAAACTGCGCTCATTTTTCGTTTCATAGAGGAAGAGATGCATCGGTAGGCTCTTACTTTATGGAACGATGGGCAATTGATTCCTGAAGTAACGTGCTCTGGAACCCCCTCGCTCAGTGTACAGTCTATTTGAATGACCTTCAAAACCTGCCTTCCCCATAACCTTCTTCACAACATTTCCCAACGTTTCCCTTCCTGCTGCCCCTTTGCAGTACCATATTTTTCTCATTGGCTGAGGAAGGGCACGCAAATAAAACGCATTATCAATTGTACTTTCTGGGACGTGTTCCAGATATTTTTTGTAAAGCTCAACTGGGCAACGTTCTGGCTTGCCGAATTTCTGTAAGCTCTGCATGAAACTCTCAAATGTGCTAAGCTCCCATTATTGTTTTTACTGACATCTTCCACGTACTGTAAAAATTCGACACCAGTCTCGTCTCTCTCAATTGAAAGTTGAGATTTCCGCATTCTTAATACAAAAACTAAGCTATCGCGAAGCATTTCTGCATTACTGCTTTCCAGAAAAATTGTTTTCCCGCAAAAACTCTATTTGTTCTGCGGTAATAACCGAAGATTTCGTTGTTACTGTACGTACCCACTCCTTGCTTTGCCTTATCTTTCAAAACAAAATTTAGTCCAGAACTCAATCTCCAAAATTTCCCGCTACAGCCCTTTATTAATAAGGTACAAATCAAGCTTACATTCAAACCAAAGATAAGCTTGTATACTAACTATCATCTCGTAGTTGGTCTTTCCTTGGTACTATTCTCCATTCTCCTTTCTGACTTCAGCAACAAATCTCACCTGAAAGAAATCGAGTTATTCTTCGGCCATGACCTTAGTTTCCGAATTCAGTAACGGCTCGCCACTGTATGAGTCCGCCAACACCGCCTCGTTCCACGAGACACGCCAATCTTCGAACACTTTGTGTGAGCCAACCTCCACTTTTTTCTGTTTGCATCGGAAACCCAGCTTTCTTCAAACTTGCTACACTCCAAGTCTGAGATGGGTGCACGAAATCTGGTAGAAACTAATTAAGGACAATGGCTATTTTTTTGAATAAAAGATCGATTGCAAGAGGGACACTCGCACATGAATGAAAAAAAAGATAGTAAAACTATAACGTAACAAAAAACATTTTAATCTGTCCGGAGTAATCAAAATAATGGCACAGAGTTTTTAAAAAGCATTTAGCTGTTGGACAAACAACAGTATAGGCTATTATGATCTATCATCAAACTGATGGAATTAGATCGAGATTTGAACTATTTTTCTGTCAAGAAAACGGCCGACAAAACCGCACCAGAGCCAGGTTTAATATTCTAAAAACTCTTTGAAACTTGAAACTGTAGTGGATTTACATATCTCAATCAATATAAAGTTCCAGTGAACTATTTGAATACTTGAAGGTCTAAGAAAATTTTAAAGCTGCAAATGTCGAACACTGAAATAGAGCTATAAACTTTGACCCAAGAATTTGCCAAACTTTATAATTTCCACATTAACTTTAAGTAAAAAAGATGCTAGCTAGATACAGTAGATAAACTGGGTAATAAAATTGTGTGCTAGCATTTGAAAGGAGAATAATACCTTCAGTGTTCTCGTCATTGTCCTTCTTTGCTTTAACCTCGTGGTTTTCCTCTTTGCTTTCGACTTTGCTTTTTTCTTCCACTTCGCCACTATTGTTCGAAACACCTAAAAGGAAAATGTTAAATTTAACAATTTCTTTCGTGTATTTTGCAAATTCGAAAATACGAGTTTTGGCAAAAGATTTTAACGTACAAAATATGGCCTCTGCATCAGCTTTTCTCCCCTCAAAGAGTAAGATGACTGCGTCAGGAAAAGTTCTTCATCATCCGAATCACTATCCATCTTGCCGCAGGTCGTTCACAAATTATAGATCAGCGAATTATTCAACGGGAACTTTAAGCAGATTGATAAATACAATAGAGAGCCAATAAAAAGTCGACAATCCCTCTTTCTTTATGTTTTTTCACAATTGATTCAAATTTCACAACTATCATAAAGCAATTATCTATTCGTTCCGCCAATCTCATTCACACGGATTTTTTCCATTAATTCTGCAGCCAATGGAAAGTTGTCAAATTTACAACTTCATTAAACATGATTCTTCCGAAAATTTGACAATAGTAAAAACTAGCAAGCCCTGATTAGGATTTGCTGCGCCCTCAGCCAACAGCATTTATTTCAACAAATGCTGTATGCCTCAGTGATTATTTATTAAAGTGCATATGACATAAAAAATTTTCTTTTTTGTTGTTGTTGCATATGTGTATAAAATCACTGTAGTATTAAAAAGTCTTAAGAGTATACATAAACATTTTTTTTGAGGCCGTAAAAATCCTAAATGTTAATGAAAAAGTGTCCCGGTGACTGGGTTTTAATTGAGATCCTGTGACGTCCAGTTGTTTACCTCGCGCAACCACAAAGTGCATGGATAAGTCTATTTTACTCGCTTATCATTACATTCTGGTGCCACTGGGCACTCTAGCAATACATCTTCTACCTCGATCCTTTCTTCCTAACCTGCTCTGTCGCCATGTTGAATAGTGTTTTGGGCACACAACTTGACGTCATGGCCGCGCGGTTCCAGTGGACATCTTTTTCGAGGCTCAAAACGGGTAATTCAAACGACAAAATTCCTTTTAATTGTTATCTGTACTTCTCAAACTCATTAATAATTCATCAAGTTAAAACAAAAGAAATCATAACTGTGACCATGGTTTGGATATGTAATCTTAATTAGCATATATTTTGACGATTTTATTTCTTCTTTTACTCCTCAGTTTTAGTTTCGATTGAGAAGAAAAATCAAACACACGAGACAGTGTTTCATAACATTTCCAAAAACCTCAAATTTTGTTAAAAAATACTCCGCTGCGTGTCGAACTTTCAACTCTCTTCTCGGTGTTTGGAAATGTGATGAAACACTGTCTCTCGCGTGTTTGATATATTACTTAACTAAAAAGGATCGTAGAGCTGCAGCTAGATTAAAATGTGACTTCTGAGGTTAGTAGTTGTTATGGTACATCTGTTAATAAACAGTCAATAAACCCTAGTAGTAGTTTTCATTCTCGGCATGTTAACTTCTAGCTAGCAAGTTACAAGGTGTCAAAAGTCGAACATAAAACCAAAGAAGAGCTCGTAAAAGATTAAGTTGTATATTTATAGAAAAAAAAGTCAACGCAAACGGACAGGGCCTCTTAGACTTAAAATTACCGCATTACCACAATCTCTCTTCATAGCCTGTAAATTCAGACTCGTGCAAATTAAAGACTACACTGGAGTCTTGCTTATGTCTAAAGCTGCTTCCATACTTGCTGTTAACTTTGCCTAAGCTAGTTCCGCAGTCGCGACAAAGTTCAAGCAAAATATTATACATTTCACATCAGAAGACCTTAGAATTTGAAGGTAAAACGTTAATTGAAATTATACTTACTTGAAACGAATGGGAAATGGAACAAAAGGAACACAAAATAGGCTTCTTGACTTATATAGTAAGGACCCATCAGTCTCGGGAAATCATGGATTTGCACAATTTGCAAAATTCGTATATATAGCTGAACAACCCGATCCTAGAGTGGCAGTCTTTTCCACACTGAATGCAGGTGAAAGCAGTAGGAATATCCTCTACCTGGATGTCTGCTTTTCTCCTCTGTCTCTTAGCGAATTTTCAAAAGTTTGGAGCCCTTCATGATCACGCACGCTGTTCCACCAAAACTTTTAAAAAATCTCAAAAATCCTCAATTTCTTTCTGGCCTTGGCAATTCTTCTTGTGTCTGCATAGTCTGTCCTCTTCTGCTTTATTTCCATATCCTTGTCTTTAGCTTCACTATACTGTCCTCAAATTTGTATGTTTCTCTCATTTTTGGAACGGTTTACGTAATCTCTCTGTTGAATAATAACTTTGCTGGTGTCATCCCCGTTCTATTGTGTGGAGTGGTCCTACATACCATTAAGAACTTTCTGAGTTCTCCTCACATATCCTTCACTGCTTTAGTAATTTTCAATAAACTTCTATTCTGTTTTTCAACTTTACCATTCGCCTGTGGCCTTAAAGGATTTGATGTTCGATGTTGAAAATACTATTTTCCTTCAGGAAATTCTCAAATTCATCAGATACAAATTGTGGCCCGTTATCTGTTTTCAACGATTTGGGAAGTCCATGTGTGCAGAAAACTTTCTCTAGACTCTCAATGATCTTGCTAGAGGTTACTGATCTCAGACGGTCGACTTCAAAGTATCTACTATAATAATTAACAGTTATGAGTCATCTTCGCCAATATTAATAAAATAATAAAACTAAGCCATATTTTGTAGATGTTAAAATTTTTAAAAAAGCTAACGTTTTCGTTTTTTGATCGAAAACGTTAGCTTTTAGTACATAATTTCCTGTGGGAAGTGGTCCCATTACATCAGCTTCTATGTCTTTCCAAGGTTGATCTGGAAAAGGTGTGTGTTTCAGTGGTTCAGGTGGGTTTGGTTGTCCCACTAGTTGACAACCATGACAGGTCTTACATTTCTCTTCCAGCTGTTTGTCAATATCTGGTTACCAGACTTTAGTTCTTAACCTCTATTTTGTCTTCACTACTCCTTGGTGGTCCTCATACCCTAGGTCTAACACAGGACTTCGAAATTTACACAGTATTAACAATCTTGTCCCTCTTAACACAAGCCTACCAAGAGCAGACAGTTCTTGTCTCACAGCTTAACAGTTAGGCATAGCATTGTCCAACTCACCAGTTTTAATGTGTTTCTCAATTGGGTTAACTCAGTGTCTCTCAATCTCTTGTACAGACAAGGCTATTGGTGCTACGTTCTCTGCTACATGACGAATATACTCTTCCACATTGTCATTCTTACAAACTCCTTCAATTCCATTTAGCCTAGACAACGAATCTAAAATATTCTCCTTTCCTGAAATATGCTTGACAACAAAATTGTAAGGTTGCAGTCTAAGAACCCACCGTTCTATGCGTGCTAAATATCTATTGTTGGTGGAATATATTACTCAACAGGTTTGCAGTCTGTCATGTCAAAATAGGCGAGAGTGCTTGCTTGGCTCAGGTCTCTCTTAAGCATGTCAAATGCATTCTGTTGTTCTTCTCTACAAAGGAACTCTTGTCCCTTGTTAGTAAGAATTCGCAAAGGTTCAGTTTTGTTTGTTAAATTTGGTATAAAGCGTGTACTAAAGTTCATTTTTCCATGAAGCTTCTGACCTCTCCTGCATTCTGTGGCTCTTTCGCATTCATTACTGCCCTGTCCTCGGGATTCTGTGGGGCCAATCCCCTTACTAGACAACAAGTAACCCATGAAGGTCAGTTCTGACATCCTTAGAACACATCTTATCTTTATTTAGAGTTAGTTCGTCTTGTCTCAGATGTTCTAGTGTTTTACGCAACCTATAACATCGTGTTCTTCAATACGACGTCCATGTACAATTATGTCATCATGTATATTGTGTGTACCTTCACATTCTGCTACAACTTGTTGTATGATGTGTTGTTACAGCAAAGGTGCTGAGAGTTTACTCCAAAACTAAGTCTTTTGTATTTGTAAAAACCCTGGTGTGTTA
The DNA here is from genome assembly GCA_028564885.2 of Zoanthus sanctaehelenae. Lineage (NCBI taxonomy): Eukaryota > Metazoa > Cnidaria > Anthozoa > Zoantharia > Zoanthidae > Zoanthus > Zoanthus sanctaehelenae. The sequence goes on from JAOTRI020153526.1 coordinate 7,833, forward strand.
CAAATGTAGTTATGTCCCTAGACTTTCATTTAACTCAAGTTGATGGAAACCATATTTCAAGTCTAGTTTGGTAAATGTTGTACTCTAAGTTGTGTAAAATGTCATCAACAGTGGGGATAGGATGACGTATCTTTCTATGGCTTTGTTTGCTTTTCTCATATCTACGCACAGTCTAATATCCCCTGAAGGTTTAGGAAATATGACAACAAGGCTCACCCAGGGTATTGGCTGGAACACTTCTTCAATAATGTCATAGTCAATGAGTTTCAGTAATTTATGTTCAACGTTTTCCCTCAATCCATATGGGATAGGGCAGGGTTTCTGGGCAACAGGGGTAACTTCCTCATTAATATGTACTTTTGCTTGATAATTCTTTAATTTTTCCACGTCTCTTTTTGTATTCCTTAAAAATATTGTGCCCCTTTATAGCGTTAATTTCAATCTTCAAGACTTCGAGCACTTCACAGGTTTTTCGGCTAAGTAGAGGTCTAGCTTTTTCTTTGATCACAACAAAACATTTTGAACAAGAATTATTTCTATAAGTTAGTTTAGTTTGAAACTCACCGAGCGTCGGCAGCGGTTTGTCTGATCCGTAAGAAAAGAGTTTTCTGTTCGATTTCCAGGATTTGCACTTAATCTCTTTTCTTTTCAATTCCTTCCAAGTTTCACGGTCGACAACATTACATTAGCTTCTGAGACAACTAACACATCCGGTAAATTGATCCCTCCAAGAGGGATGTTAATAAAACCAGGAATGGGGAATGGGGAATGGTTTTTCAACAATAAATCTGTATTGCAGCAATGGGGAATGGGGAATGGATTTTGAACAATAAATCTGTATTGTAGCAATGACAGTTTTATTGTTCTAAAACCATTCCCCATTGCCCATTCCCCATTCCTGGCTTTAGTAACATCCCTCCAAGATTTAAAACAAGTGTTCTACCATTATGTCCCAGAGAATTGATATTAAAGGCATATTTCTGATCAATGCTAACCTGATTAACATCTCCTCTTTTTCCGGAATATTTTGAGTCTTTCTTAGGTTTTTTCCCACCTCCTTTTGTGTTGTAAACAACAGCAAAATGACCACCTACTTTCTTACATATATGGCACGAAGCCGAGCCGGCTTTGCATACGGAGTATTTTTCAAAATGTCCCTCTTTGCCGTGCCACAACGATAACATTTCGCGATCGACGTTTTCCGGTTAACAATTTCATCCGTGTTGCTACGGAATTTACACTTTCTTCAGCATCCTTAAAATCGTTTTCAATCGATTAACCTTTATTTCAGTGGCTTCCATAGCTCTCGCAATATCCTGTGCTCTTTTAAGAGTCAACGTCGCGCCCGACTTCAATAACGTTTTCCTTAAATTATGCAATCGACCTATTTCAATAAATTAATCCCGTATCTGCTCATATTTTGTTTCTCCAAAGACACAATTTCCCGCAAGTTGACAATGGCGGGTCATGTATTGATCTACTCTCTCATCCTTTTTCTGGTTTGCCAGTCGAAATACGTGCCGATCAAATGGAGTGTTTACTTGCGGCTTAAAAATATGCTTTTAGTGTGAACATCACTACCGGCGCAGTGTAGAAGTAAAGCTTTTTTCTGTTTGTCTTTCATAACATGACTGTTAATTTGTATGAATTCTCTCACTCGCTCTTAATTATGGACTCCTGCTTATGCTGACTTCAGAGTTAACTCTTTTTTTTCTTTATGTTTTTATAAAGTCGAATGAAAATGTTTGTAAAATGGGAAATGCTTCTTGTTATTATCAGGGCATGTTTATAATAAGTATTGTAATTTGAATTGCAAAGTGGAACCACAAGATAGGGGTGTGTTCGTAGGTGTATATTTTTTGTAGAATGGGAAAAATGTTAGAATTCAGAGCTAACTCTGAAGACATATTAAATCATTCTTCATTAACTTTAAGCGTGGTTTAAACTAGAGACTTGCAATTTTCTCATATTTCGTTTAATGTTTTTCAGCCGTTTTAAGTTTTGAATTTGTGTGAAGTTTGACATATCATGTTTCCTTGTCCGTATTTATTCATGTTTGTGTAAAAATATTCTTATAACCTGATGAAGATCGGCGTGGCCGATCGAAATATAGTTCGCAAAATCTATTTTCGCAATCGTTGTTTGTCAACTTTTCTTATATTTAAGAAATATAAAATATAAATACATCAGGTTATGTAAACACGGAAACCATTTTATATTTCTTTTATAAAATAACTAACGAAAGAAGATGGAAACCGT
>JAOTRI020153537.1:0-10091 GCA_028564885.2 Zoanthus sanctaehelenae
AACCTGCGATGGATTAGTGTCCCGTCCAGGGGGAGTCAAAGACTCTTATCCACTTAACACTACAGAAACCGGAGATAAGCGCCGGCTCCATGGGCCACTAGGCTCTAAAGGATTTAGCTTGTGCACCAAGAAGAAGTTCTTAATTAATTGTATTAACACAGAGCGTTTTTGGTGTCTCTCTGTTTCAGGGTGAGGTTCAAACATCTAGAGCCCTTTACCTATAATTTTTTTTCCAATGAAAGCTTTTGTCACGATATTCTTACACAACATGGTTCGTATAATAAGCTTATTTAAATTTCAAATTGGCTCATTCCGGTCCCACGTGTCGGATCTAAATTTTCATTTTAAGATGAAACCCAACCGCAATTCCTTCCAGTATCATGTAAAGAGTGTACAAGTTCATACCGGTACAAAAATGCGTGCAAGATCGGGTTTCCGATAGACTGGAACGAGCATGCGTTCTACACCAAAAAGTTAGTTATTATATTTTTTCATTCCGGTTCAAGTTCGTTTATAGCTTTTTTATGTAAACACTTTACTGAATATCTGAATTTATTTTCGTTCCGGAATGAATCTCAATCCGGCATCATATAAATACGTTTACCGATTCTATTTACGTCATTGTTTGAATAACAGTGAAAATACATCAGGAGTGATGAAAACTTTGCAAACCTTCTACTAATCGCCGTTTCAAAAATCAAATATCAAACAAGAAGAAAAAACTAATTAGCGGTATACTTGTTTGAGCTGTGTCGGTGCTGCTAAAGTAATAAATATGTAAATTATACACCGTGGTTGTGTTCACTTAGGGTCTGCTCACACGAGGCGAGATATCTCGGAGGATAGAGATATCTCGGTGGTATAGGGATAAAACTGTCCCTGGCTCACATGAGAAAACTTGACCCCGAGATGTCTCGATTAATGTTGTTAGATAACCGCCATATTGTCTTGTTTTGATAGAGACGCATGCGCACGATCCACAAAGTTCCCCCTAACCACAGAGATATCTCGGTGTGAATCGTTCACATGGACCGAGACAACTTTACCCATAGGTCTATCCCTACCTTCCAGACCAAGATATCGTGCACCCCCGAGTTGTCGCGGCTTCATGTGAACGGAATGGCTGGAACATAAAGTAAATGTAGAGAAACTCGGTTTGGCCCGAGATATCTCGGAGGACCGAGTTGTCCCTAGCCCCCGAGATATCTTGCTAACACAATTGAAGGTGGTGGTCAAATAATGAGATTCAAACTAGATTCTAATGAGATTCGTTTGTAAAACTGACCAGCATGTGTGCTGAACTGGAACCTTATGAATACAACTAATAAAAGAAAGAATACTCACTGATGTTTCTTTTATATAGTGCATAATTTACATATTTATACCAAATATTAAACAATCCTTAGCAAAAGCTATGCAGCCCGATAAGAATCCTTTTTCGCCCGTCTAGTTTCTACAATTTATCAATGCTTTCATAACATGATGAGTGCACGGTTTACTTCAGTTTCCCACCGCCACAAAATCTACTTAAATTGATAACAGATTTATTGATTAATATGCTAATTAATTTACAGTTTTTTCAATAGCCTATTTACCTACTTAATCATATACATGAAAACATTACTTGATTCTGATTGGGTTAGAGCAATTACAACTTTAAAAATTGAAATCTGATTGGATAAAAAACAATACAAAGCTGTTAAGCCAATCAAAAAGTTTATATGACAACGGTGGAGAGATTTTCACAGAAAAATCTTAAAAACAAACAAAATGGCGTTTTCAGTGGATTTGGTGATTGAAATAAAACAATAACTATTATTAAAAAGCATTTCAAGCCAAAAAACTTTAGCTTCATATGTTAAGTACTAGAAGTTTTCCTAGTCCTATAAAAATCCTTTTTCCTCGCAGCCTACATTTAATAAAAATGTAATTTATTCTTTTGAAAAAATCTATTTTAGAACATTGGCCATTACAGAAGATCTTTATGCTACCTTTACTAGTGACATTGTTACCAAGGCCACTCTTGCAAGATAATTAAAAAATGAATTTTGCTTGAATATTTTATGGATAACTACATAATAAATAGATCTGTATCTTCGAACGCACATGTAATATCCTCTATAAACTTACTTGGAACACATCTCTTTTCAGTGCAAGTGCATTTATCACTTGAGCGCGCAGGAACTTCAAGATCCACTAACACCTGACCTGCTGTGCATGTAGGGGTGGAGGTTGGGGGACACAAGTTTAAACAGCTTATAACACCTTCTGGTCCACATGTACATGTCTTGTCACAAGAAGAAGGGATAAAACTCGTCCCAATAGAGTAGGTTCCATTCCTCTGGCATTGAGCTGATGATGAGATTAATAAAAAAACAATAAGACTTATCTGTGAATCATAATACCCAAAACACTGTTCTATGTGTATATATATATGCATTGCTCACTGTTCTCAGTTTGAGCACTCTGGCGACTCCACAATGCAATCCTACAATGTGTAACCGTACATCCTGTGCCCATGTTCAGGAGCTGTCATAAAGCCATTATGATGGTAACCGGGAGGGCACATTGTATATTTATGTATATATACATATATATTTATGAATCAATGAAGCTGGCATTCCAACGATGAAGTCACTAGCTAGTAGAATCCAAGGGATACACAACGCTTTGCTATACAAATGGTTTATCATGCATGAATATACAAATAGCGACAGTGAACTACTAACTGCTCCTTTTTTTTGAACAAAAAAACAATATATGCCGTGAGTGGGAATCGAACCCACCTCCCCTGGTTACTATTCAGGTGTGCTAACCACTGCACCATCACCAAAACCCTGCTGGCTACAGAGCAATCAATGAGGTTTAGCAATTAGCCACGGGGTTCCCCTGCGTTTTTACATTCAGGAACAGGACAAATATCGGATCATTCGAGAATGATTCACAGGCTACCAGCTAATAACAAATAATATTTATGAATCAAGCACATTTGCTCATCAATAATTTGAATTCATAAGTACTTGATCTTTAATTATACTCAGAGTTAAGAATTACGCGAATATATAAAAATACAGGAAATGTTTATCACTTAGAGTCGTTTGAACTGATCACCAATAAAAAGATATAGTTATTGTTACTGGTAAGCTAAGGTATGATAAGTATGGGTATAAAAACGCTGCGAAATACCAGTCTTTGAAAATGTGGTTTTCAGTAAAGACTTTCTAGAGTGTTTGCAACTGGATAACAATTCATTTCTATTGGTTAGGGTGCCCACTTTTTGGCTTACAAATTATAAAGTATTTTTCCCACCAACACAAGTTACATATTATCTAGCTTGTTTGATTTTGCGCTGTTTGATAGAATATTCTAGAAAGTTTTTACCGAAAGTCGCATTTTAAGAAAGTCACGGACCGCACACTTCTTGAGACAGAGATAGGTCCCCTTAAAAAAAGTGATGGGAGTTTTTCACTGGTAGATACAGGGAAAACCAAGTTAATAAACTCATATTTTGCAAAAGTCAGAAAAAATTTGGCTAACGTAACGCACTGCCAACACATATAAGGAATATTTCGATACAAAACAGAATCCAAAAGGACCCTCCAACGCTGGATCATTAGCCCCTATTTCATGTAGTATTGTTCATGAAAATCTTAACAAGCTCAAAAATAATAATTAATCTATTGGGCCAGACGGAATATCAACAAAGCTACTAAAATTAGCTGGATGTGCCATTGTACCATCCATAGTCAACATCTACAATTATTCCATCAATTCCATGTTAGTATTTTCAGCGTGGAAGACAGCAAGACTGACACCTATCTTTAAAAAGATGACGAGGCAGATTCTGGTAATTATCGACCTTATCTCTCTTTTAAGCTTGCATTCCTAGCAAGATCTTGGAATCTGTGATTAATGACAGCAAGGTACAACGTATCTGTATGGATAATGAGCTAACGGCAGAAAATCGATGGGCTTATTGGCAGGGTCACTCCACAGAACTCTTGTTAGTTCATATGACTGAGATCTGGAGAAAAGCCCTAGACTCGGGTAGTTTCGTGGCAGCAGAATTTGTGGATTTCAAAACGCCGCGTACGACAGTGTATCACATGAAGCACTAGAGGATAAGCTGGAAAGCCAATTCGGAATTACAGGTGGTTAGCTGGATTGAATTGAAAGTTACCTTGGTGGAAGAACGCAATATACTGTCCTAAATGGTGTAAAATCTGAATTGTTGCCTCTGAAAACTGGAATACCGCAAGGTTCTGTATTGGACCCAGCGTTGTTTAGTTTATTTTGTAATGATTTGTCATCTGCATGCCTTAAGTTCTGGGACTTTATACATGTATGCTGATGATACAACAATCTTTTGTATTGGTGAATTTGCCGATATAGCTCTTATACAGTTAACCTGCGATGGATTAGTGTCCCGTCCAGGGGGACGTCAAAGATTTTCATCCGCTTAACACTACAGAAACGGGAGATAAGCGCCGGCCCCATGGGCCACTAGGGTCGTAAAAGATTTAGCTAGCTTAGCTAAAAAAGGTACATGAATGATGCTTAGAAAATCGACTGACACCACATCCGGGAAAAAGTGAAATTATGATTCTCAGTAAGAAACCCGTCATAGGACCCTTCCCTCTGTACACCTGGGACAATCGGCATTAGGCTATGAACAATAAGCTTACTTGGGTACCATATGTGATGGATTTGAAAAGAACTTTGTAAATAAATTAGAATTATTTAAACGCACCAGGCTCTTACCTACAGACGTCCTGCTAAAGTTCTATTTTAGTGTAATTTTGCCATCAATTAAGTATGGTCTTATTTTATGGGGTTTGTGTTGTAACTCAAATTTTACAAATTTAATTGAAAGTCTCCATTGTAGGGCCGCTAGAATTGTATTCAATTTTCCTAAGGATGTGTCATCAGTAGATGTTTTAAAAATTATTAAGTGGAGAACACTTAAATTAGACAATAAATTAAAAGAATTTAAACTATTTTACAAAGCAAATAACGGCGTTTTACCAAAATCTCTAGCTAGAAGTGTTTTTATAAAGCGATATGGTAAATTTCTTTACGTGTTTCGTGCATTGATGCTTGCTGAGCCAGATTACAATTGTAGCCAATAAAATCGCGTTCAGGGATGGCGTCATTTTTGCTTGTTTTGACGGAGAAAATGGCGGGCGTTAGTGGCGGACGTGGTTAGCGCAGTTGGTAAGATTTCTGCTCTCCAACCACAAGGTCCCGAGTTCGATCCTCAGCAGTTTGCCGAAAATAGAATATTTGTGTGACCTAGCTTCTTCTCCGCTTAAGCCAACTCAGCTTTCCATTCTTCCGGGGTAGGTAAATGAGTACCAGCGTTTGCTGGGAGCTAACCTACGATGGATTAGTGTCCCGTCCAGGGGGAGTCAAAGACTCTCATCTGCTTAACAATACAGAAACCAGAGATAAGCGCCGGCTCCATGGGCCACTAGGCTTGTAAAAGGATTTATCTTTAGCTTTTAGTGTCATTAATGATTTATTGAAAGAAAAAAAACTTAATTAGTTTTGTCTTCGTCTTCTACGAAGAAGAAGAAGAAGAGCCGTGATAGATATAATTGTCCAATCCCCACCACTTTGTCAGCTCGCCAAGCAAAAATGACATCATTTTCTCAGATCTTTTCAGTCAAAACAAAGATGAAGCAATCACAAAAAGCAATTTCATCAGTTGGCTGCAATTTAGATTTGGAAGCACGAGTCTCGAGGAACTGCTCGCGCGCGCACGGATCAATATTACAATACCTTGAATAAATTAAACATACGTAAAATAACTTCAAGTTACCTGGGACGCATACAGATTTACTGCAAGAGCAGCTACTCCCAACAATTTGGTTCGTGAAGTTTGCCTGGAATTCGTCAGACCGGCAAGTTTCGGCTTCGTTCTGCCCACAAACTGAAACACAGGGCACGTTACCTTCTTCTCGGCAGATACATATCAATGAACAGTCAGTCGCGAAGAATTCTTTGTTCAACAAATACCCCCCACTTTGGTCAAAACATTGTTCTGTAAAAAAATGGATATAATATATGTCATTATAAAACCATAACAAGGCTGTCATTGTTAGCCGATAACCGATAACCGGCGACCGTCTATTTATTAATATGACAAAAAATGCCGGCTACTAGGACTTTATCCATTATCTTTTTCACTCGTTAAACGAATTAGTGGTAAAAAAGTAAGGCCTTTAACCCCGGATATTTTTTTCCTAGAAAAACAAAGATTTAAAAGTTTCAAAATGGAAAGTTATGTCACGCTTTAAGATCCTATTGTGTTTCTAGCAATTTCACGAATACAAACTTTCAATTTTCTTTTTCGGGAAAGTACTTCCTCGGACACAGAAATCTTTTGCTCATTCGCCACTTGCTTCAACAATTTTAAAGGTAGGTTTTGAACAGGTCTTGTAAAAATTTTTAACTTAAAATTTTTGCGTTAAATTACTTATTTTATTGATACAGATATCTGAACAGACATAACTATAATGCTGCTGAAATAATAGCAAAACAGTTACTGTTCATCAGCAGGATGCCCAAATTGTCTGTAATTCTACAATTGGTGTCGGTTCCATTAAATCCTGTACCAACTGAAGAACAATTCAGGTGAGCACAGTAGCTGAACGTTATTAAAATAAAGAAAACCAATAAATAAACCATTAAAAATCAGTATTTACGGCATACGCCACACAGCACAACAACAAAGAGAGAAGCTCGTGCAGAAAAAAAAAACTCGTTCCCAAATCCCTTACCTAATACAAATAATTGTTTACCAACAAATGAACAACCTTAGCACCGTTGCTATATAGGTAGCGGCAAAAAAAGAGTTTGTCAAGACTGTAAAATGAAAATAAACATAGCGAGCTTTTATACCATGTCGGTGCACTTTCATTAACAGAGCCGCTACCCCGTGTGTATTTTGTGTCTCTAGGGCTCCTATCACCTGAGATATGTTTTCCTTATTCAAATATTAGATCTACATACGTTTTTCCAAGATATTGTGAGTAAGGTATGTAATAAGATATTTTAGCAGCCACCCCAATGAGCATTAAATGCGCAGTTTAATTCTAAACGCTACGTAAGGACTTTCCTACCTCTATGATACAAACCTATAAAGCCCACAGCTAATCATGAGGATTTCATTACGACAGACCAGATAAAACTAACCTGTTCCTTGAAAAGTTCAAAGCCGTGGTTTTATTGCTAGCTTGGTTGATTAGAGCGATGTCAACGTATCATTGCAGGGATTACGGTGAGTAATCGGCCTGCCTTTTTTTGCAGACATTATTTTTTTCTTAAATTGCTTCGCACGGTGAGAAGATGACTTTATAATGGTGTATATTTACTTCATTTTTTTTTGTTATTTTGTGTTCATGTATATGTTAACAGATAGGTAGATAGATACTTTATTAAGTTTTAAAAACTTTACAGCAAAAAGGCTGAATTCTGTTAAAACCTTACCGGCTTAGGGGAATATAATTATAATAAAAACTTCTAATAGTAAAAGAGTTCTTAAAACAAGAAAAATTAAAAACAAGCAAAAAGGTTAAAAAGATTTACAATTACTAATAATAAAAGAGTTATTAAAACGTTCAGTTTTCGCCGCTGGCAAACAAAATTTCCGTTGGCGCCTTAGATTGTATTGGCAACTGTTCGAATCAGGCAGTAAACTGTGCAGCTTGTGACTCGAATCTGTCGCGACCTCCACGAACAACTTTCTTGTCAGGAGTTCCCTGCAGTTCCCTGAGTTCCCTTTCGTTGTTCTTATTTTTCTTATTCAACAATAACATTTAAATTACTTTTAAGTAAAAGAACACTTACTAGTACTAATTGGTGAGTGCTGCAAGAGTTCACTATATAAATTGTATTGTTATTGTGACTATACTATTTTTGATATTTAATGTATCTGGATTTGAACCGAAATACTAGTAGCATCCTTGAATCATCTCTTGATACAGTATGGACTTGAACCGCTGATTGTACTTATCGCAATTTCGTTTCTAGTCACTACCAAACATTACACTGTGTACTGATTACGCTACCCACTTCGCTGGCACCAATTACTATAGTATTTAATGTGAATTGTACCTGGAATGCAACGAGTTGACTCGCATGAGCAGTTGGTGTCAGGAACTTTGTCAGTAAAATTCTGAGGAACAAAGCCCGGTGCGCATGTAGCGTTTGTGGGGGCACAGAGATCCACGCACGATATCTGATCCCCTGCCTGACACGTACACCTGGACACGCATTCTTGGTCGATAAATGACTGTCCCACGGAAAAGTTTCCTTCGTTAGTACTGCAACCACCTGCATATAGAAAAAGTATCCTTACTTAGGGACGGATTTAGGATTTTTTTGAAGTTGTTGGTTATATTAGCGCTCCAATTATGTAAATAACTTAATTGAAGACATTAAAACTAAATGCGTGAAGCCTTTTGTTTCTGTTAGTGACAACAAAGGAAAATTCAATTTATTGTCAGATTATAATGCCATTTCAAGCAAGCGATATTCACTCAAAAAGTGCTGTGACGATGTTTTATTAAACGCACTGATCATTGTTACTGTGAAACCCACCGAATTTCAGCAACTGATTCTTACAGTTTACGGTAAATGTTTGGTAGTCTCCATAATATTTTAGGCTGTCCATGGGCTGAATACGCCCTTTGACAGACCGCATCAACCAATCTGAGTGTTGTAAATTGGAAGGTAATATAATTAACAATTATTCCACGAGTGCGCGTTGAATATGAGATGTTTGATAGCGCGTAACGCCGAGTTGGCTGTAACCATCTTATATCCAAGAAGCGCTAGTTTAATAATTGTTTTATTAAAATGCATGAGCTTTGAAAACCCTACGATACTTGAAAATGACTAAACTTTAATTATTGACATTTACAGCCTGGCAACACTTTGCACAGTTAGTTTCCATATTATACGGCCATTCGGTATAGGAGTTGATAACCACGATTGGGTGATCCAATCAGACCGCTATAAACGCAGTATTCGGGGTTGAAAATTTAATAATACCAATATTGCTCTTGTAATTACCACTGTTACCTACTGCAATGGTATCAATTATGTTTTATGTTATCGTAATTTTCATTATTAATGTCTCAATTTAATTGTTAGTTGCAAACTGAAAATCTTACCTTGAGCCAGAACCATGCAAGGCCCCGACAAGAAGACGGCGAAAATAACTGAAAGGTACATCTTGTTCTAAAATGTTCATTAGTAAAATATTAGTAACTTTTAAGTTATGAAGAGCTTTGATAGTATTATCAAAGTTGTTGCGAGTGCAATGATTGTTTTATTAAAAACTTTATTAAAAGAATTTAATATTTTTTTAAATTTTTTAGCTTAACTCCCTTTAGATTTTAAGCTGACTGGTATGATTGCTTTCCATATTTGTAGATTATGGTATATTGGCTCATATAGATAGTTCTCACACAATCCGATGAGACACAAAATATACCGGCCATGTTGGTGTCCCAAACAAAGATCCCCAATCAAAATTCTTTTGTTGATAATACACCAACATGGCCGCCGTGACGCTAGGTGAAAACCATCTATAGGCGAATTTCTGTTTACATTTTTTGCCTCATTAGCATTCGCATGCTTCTTTTTCAAGTGCATATAAAGGAATTTTTTTTTTCACCAGTTTAAAAGTAGGTTATATCTATGTTCAATTTCTGAAAAAAAAATTGACATCTAACTTTTATTTAATTTTTATAAGCGCTTAAAGTTGCAATTGCTAAGTCTTGGACGAGCAATGTGGAGTCTAGGTTCTAATAAGGCTCTGCGTCATAAAAGTCACTCGCCTTCCCGATTTTGCATAGTGGTGTCGTACATTCTCTTATTTACATGTAGAGCTACAACACACGGATTTCCCATTTTTTAAGGAGGTCCACTACCTTTGAAAATTCACAAAATAGAGGTTTTGAGGGAGAGCGGTAGGGTTGCTTAAAACTATTATTTCTCCAAAACTAAAAACTGGGATTCTGGGAGTGGCATATAGGTATGATGTCACATAAAGGATGCTCACGTGACAGTGCTCGCCATAC
>JAOTRI020153548.1:0-10091 GCA_028564885.2 Zoanthus sanctaehelenae
TTACATTCAGTAACTTTAGAGAAATTACCGATATAAGGTAGTTTAAAATAATTAACGTTGTTGGAGGTCTCGTCGGAAGAGACAAAATGGCTAGCATTGTTATTTTGAACTGCATTATTGTATCGTTTTACAGTGTTATCAATAACATGAGCCGGATACGAGTTTCGTTTGAGCGTTTCGGTTAAGAAAACAAAAAAAGAGTTCCACTATATGTTTATTCTAGTAGACACTTGTCGATATTTAAATTTGTTATGCAAGCATCGTGATCTGCTTTACATTTGTCATTTGTACTTCTGCTGCATTTGAACTGGGTCAATTTTCATTAGTTTATTTTGAGTTTTGTCCAAAAATACAATGTTATTTATAAGTCTGTTCTTCTAACATAGTCCAATTCAATGGACCTCTTAGCCTCCAGTCACGTGACCTGAAATGGATATAAACACAAAATCCAAAATGGCGAACAGTTGTGTAAAACGTGTAAAATATAACAACGCATGCGCAGCATTCATTATTATAAAGGCATTAATGACTTTTTAAGAATAGTTTATTTGTCTTTCAGATGCTGTAAGGTTTGATTTATGGCGATGTATCAACCAGTTGCAAGAGGAGTTTTTACAGTGGATTCCAGTTAGACGGCGAACGGTGCGCGAGTTGGAGGAACTGAATCTTGATGAGATGGCAGCTGGCTTAGACAAGCACCATCGAAATATAAATATCGCGACTGCAGCCGGAGCCTCAACGTCTATAGTCGCTTCTGGAGTGGCAGTGGCTGGGTTTATTTCGTCATTCTTCACACTTGGAGCCACGATCCCAATAGCAATAGCGGGTGGTGTTGTTGGCGCTGCTGGGGGTCTAACGACATTCGGATGTAAAATGACTGAAGTTGCCCTTACAAAGCTCGCTAGTGACAAAGTTTGCGATGTTCTAGCAGAGGATCAAGCAGCCTGCACTGCCATTCGCAATCGAATGTCACAACTGGACAACCTCATAACAAAAAACGTGCTGAAAATTATTGATAGTGTTGATAGCCGGGAAACAGATAAAGGCCATAAACTTGAAGATGTCGTGAAACTCTTTGAAAAAATTACCGGTGTTGCTATACGCAAAACGGATCAACTGGAACCAGTCAAGGGGGGTACCCGTGGGGTAAGCGCTGTCCTTGGAGCAGCCACGTCGTGTACTACCGCTGGAATCGCCACCGCTAGAGTTGGAACTGCGGTAGCGTTTGATAGTTTGTCCGTGGCCGCTCGAGCAACTCATATCACAGGTTTTGTGGTGAGTATCTTAGCTGTTCCCTTTGATGTATACTTCTTGGTGAAATCGTCTAAGGAACTCATCGATCGTAAACCTTCGGATGTGGCGGAAAGAATCCGAAATATCCAGTCGAGACTGGCTTTCCCCGAAGAGAGTCAAATCCAAAATATCGTCCAGGCTTATGTCAAAGATAAAGTGACTGAAGTCGCACAGAATGAGGGAATTTGTATTCTCGAGAAGGATGATGTCGATTGGATTCTTGTGGAAAAAGATTCGGATGATAATGCAGTCGATCCATGATCACTGGAACTGAGAAACAGGATGGTCCATAATCATAGATATTGTTGACGAGTTACACGCTGTTTTTATAAGAACCAAGACATTTTTTTGAAGCTCGCTCTTAGTTTTTTTGGTGACTTCAGCCTCAAATTGGTGGGTTTCATAAGGTTCCACTTCAATGCAAATGGTGGTCAGTTAAACAAAAGAATCTCATTAGAATCTAGGTTGAATCTCATTATTTGACCACCATCTGCAATTGTTTTACATTCTCTGGGAATTGATTGAAACCCAGCAATTGTTCTTAATTCTGTTCTTATTTCTAGCAGCTCAAATTAAAGAAAATCATAATAGAAACAATCAAGGCATTGCAAAACGATGCGCCTTCTATTTTAGATTAAATGCGAAACACCGCGAGAGTTGTTAATTTATGAGTTTTGATGAACACTCTACCTAAGACATTTTCATACGATTCGGAGCCTCAGCCTGAGATTGTTCTTGAATTGTTCCTAAATTTTTGATAATGTGAGCTTCATTGTTCTTATAAAGGTGTTCATATAAAAAAGCGTGAATTCAGAAAAAGAGTTTGCAGTACTACAATTGAAATAAGTTTGTTGCAAGTGGTGCAAACACCATTTGCTTTTATGGAACCTTCATGTAAATATTATGTTTCGGTTGTGAAATTTATGGTAGTTTCTAGAGGAACAAATGTATACTCGTTTTAGGGTATCGAATTATCTTCTTTAAATAGACTAATGTTGAAACTGGTCACTGTATTATTAAAGTGTCTATATAGTCAAAAGATTTTATTTCGATTTTGATCGCTAGAATGCCTAGAAAAGTATACTAGCAGCAACTTCTCTGCTTCCCTTGACCATCTAGGTAGTGCCTCCAAAAATGGCCTATTCTGCTCGGATTATGCCCCAATCATATATTCTGTTCCTGGGGCCCTATCATGCTCGGATTATGCCCCAATCATATATTCTGCTCCTGAGGCCCTATTATGCTCGGATTATACCCCAATCATATATTCTGCACCTGAGGCCCTATTATGCTCGGATTATGCCCCAATCATATATTCTGCCCCTGAGGCCCTATTATGCTCAAAATTCTGCCGACAGAATGTGTAAACTCTACTCGGGCTCTGCATGTGGGCTAAGATTTGTCGATCTCGATCTTACTCCGAGTGTTTTTCTCCGGGTACTCCGCAGTTTTTCTTCCCTCTGAAAAAACGACTTTCACGCTAACATCTGGGCCGTCGAGCGATTAAACATTAGCTTCTGACTAGGAAGAATGCCTTCGCAACTAAAGTGCAATTTAGTACTTATTTACTTTGCTTATTTACTTAAAAGCGATTAAACCGCGAGGTTAAGGGACTTTTATCACAAATAAATATTTAGATTGGCTATAAGTTAGATATTGGATGGACTTACAAAGGAGTGTACAAGACTTTCTTCGCGAAAAGTGATAAAGTTGCCCGTAACAATATTTTGAGGCAAGTCTTCGCATAGTTCATTGGTTTAAACACAAACAGATGAACAATGGCAGATTTGGTTCACAGAATAAACTTCACATTTTAATAATTTGAGTTTCAAAAACTGGAAATCAAGAAAGCAAAATATTTTTCATTGATGACCTGCATGAGAAGACAAATTTGCTGACCTATTTATCGTAACAAAATACGACAAAATTCCGTTTTTTACGTACGTACACAAGAAAAACGTTCAGTATATAAAGATAATGAATAAACATTGACTGTTTTATTCAAAGTAAACTCCATAGACCATAGCAACAGCAAACAGAGAATTGTTTTTAAACTCGTAACTGCAGTACGTGTCAAAGTTTTCATTCCAAAGGCACCGGCTGCCTATGCGAATAGACTCGCCAAATCCTAATGATCCAATGTGCACAACGACAATAATCTTGTAACGTGGAATATCTAGTTCCTTTACCCGCTTTTTCAGTTCTTCAGACAACACTTTAGAAAGTAATCGACAAGCTGATGCTTCGTATTCAACTTCATTTAAATTTTCCCTTAATACGTCTTTCAAAATTCTCTTGATGTTTCCTACTGGAAATTTCTTGTCAGGCTCCGTCTTGTACGTATTTTCGAGGGCGCCATTTCCAGCAAGACGAATCCCACTGATTTGATCTTTTTTCAATTCAAACAAGGCGACACTTGCACTACCTTTTCTGCTTATTGCTTCTTCTGGTATCAACTGTGGGTTTGTTTTTATCTTCAGATTTTTTGCCGCTCTTTCGACTTTTCCTTCAGTATAGTAGGCTAATGAATTCGAAGTTACTTCAACGCTCATCGTTCGTTTTCACTCTGAACTGAATGTGATTATTTAAAATAACAAACACTTAACTCTTAAGATCATTGCTTCACTAATTACACCTTCGTTTTCCCCCCAGGGATTTTACAATTCCTCAAGCGAAACTCTTTTCATTTTTATAGCGATTTCTTTTAGGCATCTTGCTTTCAAGCGAATAATTAGATGCACTTCAAAGAGTAACAGCTGTTTGTTTGTCAAAAGCTTCAAGTTTTGAACATTTGAAAAGTTTGTTAAGGATTTTGAGCACCATGAAAAAAACAATGAACATAGTTGTCATATATGCATATAAATTAAAATTTTTTAAAAATCCTTTTTTTAAAAAAACTTAAACTTGTTATTTGAAATACAAGGCTCGATCGAAAATTGATTATATAAGATTTAAAGAGATACTAAAAAATGTCCAGGTTTAGAAGAAAATTTATTCACTTCTCTGTTATAGATGAATATTTTGGTCAGAAAAGACGGAGGAAAAACTATTAGCCTTGAAAATTTTAAAAATATATATAACGTTCTCTGGTTAAAAATATATAATAAAAATTAAGCTTTCGGTTGTTTTACTACAGCCTTCATCAGATGGAATGAAAATAAAATAAAACGTTGAGTAGTATATACATTCTATATATATTAGCCTTGAGTTTGTCAAAGATCCATAAACATGCAGTGAAAACTTTTCTGTAATATGTTTGAACTTGTTGACAGCATGAAAGATAAATAATCATTTTAATGAGTACTGCCTGGAGATAAAACATAATTAATATAAAACGCTATAGAAGTGTTCACTGGGCAACCCTTTGTTCCAAGTCCCTCTTCTCCTCACAACACAACACTACAGTTTGTTCTTATATAAAAAGATACTCTAGAAACGTTCACTGGGCTACCTTCTGTTCCAGGTCCCTCTTCTCCTCACAACACAGCACTGCAGTTTGTTCTTCTATAACAAAATACTCTAGAAGCATTCACTGGGCTACCCTTTGTTCCAGGTCCCTCTTCTCCTCACAACACATCACTGCTGTTTGTTCTTATATAACAAGACGCTCCATAGAAGCGTTCACTGGGCTACCCTTTGTTCCAGATCCCTGCATTGATTAGTAGATTTGAATCAGCCCGCATTCCTTGATTTCCTATGGTCCTGACCTTGGCATAGATCATATTTTGAAAACTGCATACGTAATTGTAATTTCAGGATTATTTTAGTCGGAATATGTTGTTGTTCGTCTATTCGAATTCGAATATGACCATGTCTTTCAGGCTACATTTTAAGAGGACATTCAGCGGTGTGGCCGCTGGTGGTTGATGAGGCCAAACACCTGCTGCTTCGCCGCTCCCCCATTGCCACAGGACTTGAAGGCTGTCGATGGTAACCGACATGACTTGCGCTGAATTTGGATTATAGTGAGGAAGTTTTGCGCAGCACCATCCGCACTCTCTCATCCCAAGGGGTCGTATCCAGCGGCAAGACGAATTCAAGATAGCTGGGGACCCGCCGGGATGCAGAAGCTGCCAGATAGGAGCTAGTACGCCGTCTAGCCGCCTTACGGGCCGGGGCTTCACCCCTGTTAGTTTGTCGGGTATACCCCATAGCCTTTAACCACCCTAGGCCATCCTGCACGGCAGCAGGAGATTTGGTTTGGTAGATAGCCGTTGACTCATATTGGCTCATCCGCCCTTTGACAGATCGTTTTTAATGCTTCTGGGTGTCCAAGGCCACCCTCCTCATCAGTGAAATATTAGTGGGGTGAGCCGGCTTAATCGCCGACGACCTGACCCGTGCACAGGTAGAACTGGCTAACATGGTTTACCAGTAGCAGATTTAGGGACCTGACCTGACATCAGAAATCGGAATAGGAGGGATGAAGGTCAGAATTGGCGTAAAGATCGTTCAAGATCTCATTGATAACCAACCGCCGTCTTTGAAGTGTAACATATTGTATTCTAGCGTTAAGTCTACTTCGAAGTAGGGAAAGTCGTGTCTTGCGGCCGTCTAGTTGCCAGCTTTCTTTTCTTTTCTCAAGGGTCACCTGTAAAAACTAGTTTTGACAAAATATGCTTTGAATGTCCGAGGAGAGAAAAAAAGCTCCACACATGAGTCAATTTTATTCAAAACGTTTCAGTTAAACTTTATTAAGATATTTAGAACGATATGTAATTAAGGCGTTATGCAATTTGCAGAGTTTCGGGAGCCCAATAATTCTATTTGTTTTACGTAAACAATTTCATTTTTTCAAGTTTCTGTTCAGCACCCCCGCAAGTCTTTGTTTGCTAGGTTGACAAGGTTACCAAGCAGAATTCTAATGTGTCGATATGTCGTGGATAAATTGGACGCGGATCTCAACCATTGTTTTATCGTTTCGATGGAGACACGAAGAGCTGCAAATGTGTTGATGGAGAATTGAAATGAAAGATCAACCTTTGCCCTTGAATTCTGCGTTGAATTCGTGGCCGTGGGAACATGTTAGCAGAAGAATTTTGACCCCGTTCGGCAAGCTGTCCTGAGTGAAGTGTGTGGCCTTTATATTCTTTATACAGAGGAAACCGCGATTCAAAAAAATCGCATAAACCAAATTTAATCAGAATAACAACCCCATCAAAAATAAACAACACACATTTAATAAAGTAAGCGGTTTTATTTATAATTGTTGTAATTTTAACTGCCTCCATGTACGTCTAAAAAGCTCCATACAAAAGCCTTTATGTTTTATTTGTTGTACATAGATAGAGCTTGGGCTGCCTGTGTTAAATGAAATACACTCTATCATAGTTTAATTGAACCGCTGATCACATGTATTGTGCGTACCGAAATGCTAGTGACCTCTTTGAATCGACTTCCGATACGGTATGGACTTGAACTGCCCGTTGTATGTACGGCTCATGACTGTTACACGGTGTCCCGAATAAGAGGTTACTAGCTTTGCTCACAGCAATAGGTGCATCTAAGTTCATCAATTTAATTGTTGGTATCTTCCTTTTTCAAATAAATAATTAAAAAAAATCATACGGCGCTGACGAGAAACACTTCTCAGGCCTTAAAAATGATTTGCTCGTTTTATTCATGTCGTTACAGGTGAGTGAGTGAGCTATGGACAATGTTGAAAGGTTTGCACGTAAACTGAGTGTTATTCGCATCCATCACAAAAGGAACCATTTCTTCAACTGCAGTTGGAATTGCCGCCATCCAATCATTGACGTATTGCAGTATGAAACCCTTTTCACACGCGAGCAGAGAAGGAATGGGGCAATTCTCATACACGTGTTTATTTGCCTGTACACGTTTGCAGCGTTAGCAGTTTTGTGCGAACATTACTTCTGCGCCTCTTTGGAAAAGTTATGCAAAAGGTAAGAAGTTATCACGCTGCCTAAATGTTAGCATTGTCATCAGGACCGGATATAAAACTCATAACAGGTTATCAACTTGAATGTGCCTTTCTAACGAGCTATGAAAAGCGCATGAAAAAGAATATTGAATGGCCTCGCAAGGGTTCAAATTTTATCTTCTGACGGCGAATTCAACAAGTGAGAGATACTTTCATATTCCCAAGCGACCAACTAAGGTTTTGTTTATTTTATAGATACTAATGAAGTTTCTGCATGTTGTAAAAAAGGTTGAAAGAAAAAATCGAACTCTCATGTAATTGGCTGTGCATGCTAGGAGCCATAGAGGTGCCAATATCCTATTTTTGAGACTGAGTACTGAAAATTTTCTTCACGACGGAGATTTCTTTTCCAAGCGTGGACTGACTCGAAAACGGTGTTTTATTGGTGTAAATGTTTAACTTGTAAGCGGCGGGCGAATTACACAGACCAACGCACATTGATTAAAAAGACGCGAAAACAAACTTTGAAGAGCCCAGTCATAAAACACTTTAAATTGTATTGTTATTCATTTAAAATATTTTCCCAATTCTGATTGGCTAAAAACACACGTTTAATTCACCATAACCAGTTACTAATGACCAAATTTGAAAGAATTTTGACTTTAACGAGGAAATGACGTCAAAAATGCAGCGTTTTCGCAGGTTAGGACACCGTTAACCGAGAAGACCTGGAACTAGCTTGTGTTATTTAAATAACTTTGGCTCTCAGAACATTGCTGGAGGGTGTGAAATTTGTGAAAATAAAGTTCATTTTCTCATTTAAGTGTTTGAAAATATTTTGATAAATAATAAAGCAATTAATGAATTCGGCTTTCGTAGGATATGAAGAATTATGCGGATCTCATAAGCATTCAAAGCCTCAGCTCTAACTACTGCGCCACGCGTTTGAATGGGTAAAGTAGGAAAATAGGAAAATTTTAATTGTTCACCTTTGTTGTGTCCCTCTGCCATTTGGTTGCTTGATGTACAGCACTTTTGAATTTGCTTGAAACCTGATTCGATTTCTAGAATTCAATTGCAATATAGTTCCTTCATCCTCAGTTTTCAATCACACATATTACTTTCAGCTTTAAAATTCAAACTATTTGCAATAAATGAATGGACTAATTTTACTTGGGAGTTCCACCATTAGACATATTCTCTGAAAACTAAAATGTCAAGTCCAAAGTTGGATCTATTGATATCCGTATATACGACTGTAAGGCCTTCTTCACACTATACCGGATAGCTATCGTACCTTCTCAAAAATCTTTACTCCGACGAAGGACTAACGTCTGAAACGTCAGTAAGTATTCTCTCTTTTTTACGGTGTAGAATTAACATTTTTATTACTAAATTGTTTCTTTAGAAGCACCAACGCAGCTCAAACTAGTTTTCCGCTAGTTATTTTTCTATTTTCGTCTCAAAAATCATATCGGTTGCGCGTTCACACTGGAAACGCTTGTTCCGGAGCAATTTTTGTGCCATAGTGTTCCCGAAACAGAACGCTTTTCAAAAGTGATACGTTGCGTACCTAATCGGTTTTGCGCCGTGGAATCTTTGTAGTGTGAACGCATATCTTATCGGTCTGGAAATGAATGGCCTCAAAAACCAACCGAGGATGGACCGACCGGAAACTAATCGCTCCAGGTCCCGAAAAACGATCATACTGTCTCGGTCGTATCGTCCTGGCGCAGTGTGAACAGTGTTGTACGAGTTCCGCCGCTCCGTGTTCACACTGGAACGAAACAGCTAGCGTACCGTCGCGAAAACCTATCCGGTATAGTGTGAACGTAGCCTAAGAGTAGTTCAACCTTTAAGCAACGTTATCCAACATAGTAAAGGAAGATCAAAGCTGTGTTTTTCATTAACTTATAAAACCTGACGTTTTCAAAATTTTTGTAATTTTTTAAGGTTACCCGGCTGCGTTGCAAACGTGGTTGGTCCTTGTGGTGTAGTGGTTAACACGTCGGACTAGTAAACCAAAAATGTGGGGTTCGAATCCCGCCAAGGGCTTATATATGACATTTTTCTCTTAATTCTTTCTAATTTTAACTCGGTTAATTCAAGATATAAAAGAAAAAGTACTGCCACAACATACAAATCCACTTCTACTAGATGGAACTAGAATACTTCTATTAATTTCTTTGAATGAAAATTTGTCGCTTAGTGTGTGCAGACCACTCGAGAAGACCAGCGACGACTTCGCAGAAAAGCAAACCCGAGAATTGCAGCAACACCGGTAACCATGCGTTTATCTGTAACACAAGGAAATTTGGACCCCCAAAACAAAGAATAAAATTACGGACAAACGACAATGTCTTTAATCAAAAAATTATTTAAAACTTCGTAGTTATTAACTATTATACAGAAATATCATTGAAAACGACTTTTGCGACTTACCCTCTGACGCATACACAACTGCTAGCGTTTTAAAATTTATGTACAAATTTTCTTGCCTGGAGACAGCAGTTGAACATTCAAAGCGTAACTAAATATTTCAGAATTCGACTTCAAGCTTTATTTATGACTTCTTGCTACGTTCGCCGGGCTCCCTATGACGGTGTGTGTGTTTGGAAGTAAATTGTTTAATGTAAAAACAAACAAATACGACTGGCCATTTATGGCGTGTTTCCCCATATTTGGCTGAATCGAGCTAACAGCGGAGTGAGTGAGTGAGTGAGTGAGTGAGTGAGTGAGTGAGTGAGTGAGTGAGTGACAAATTCGACCACTCACAATATGTCATCCACTGCATATGCGTGCAATCGGACGACAAAAAAATCATG
Organism: Zoanthus sanctaehelenae; assembly: GCA_028564885.2. Taxonomy (NCBI): domain Eukaryota; kingdom Metazoa; phylum Cnidaria; class Anthozoa; order Zoantharia; family Zoanthidae; genus Zoanthus; species Zoanthus sanctaehelenae. The sequence continues at coordinate 10,003 of JAOTRI020153548.1, forward strand.
AACCCTTTTCCTACCATAAAATTAATCCTCGTCAGTTCTGTAAAAACTGTCAGGTTATAGACGGTACGCTTGTTCAGGAAACGTTTGGA
>JAOTRI020153566.1:0-10090 GCA_028564885.2 Zoanthus sanctaehelenae
TACATACACACTGCACTACAGGGTATAAGAAAGACAAGAATAATAATTGTGTGAGAAATTCTATATATCCAATGCTTATGGCCAAAAGTGGAGGGGCCAAATCATATTATGGCCCCCCCCACCTTTAAAAGTGGGGGGGGCAATGGCCCCCCAGGCCCCCCTCTTCCTACGCCACTGAAAAACTGATGTAACAAAGAAAGTCCGCCACCAGGTTTCCCAGCCAGTGATCATTATAAGTCAGCTCAACTAACTTCGTATGAAACTGCTAGCACAGTTTTGGTTTGACTAAGAACTGAGAAGGGTGTTGTAACAATATATTAACATCAACATATTATGAAAAGAGTTTAACACCTACAGTAATTGTTTTTACTTGAAGATTAGAATAATTTTAGGCCTGTGACAAAAGACTTTCAGGTCTTATTGATCGCTTTCTTCATAAAGAACTTAAAACCATTAACAATTAATTGGACTTTCTAACAATCATTATGTCAGCTACACAGTTAAGTAGAACTTTTTAACAGATATATATCTTGTCAACAAAAACAAGACAAGATGGAATATTCAATTCCATATTTTGACACCCAAGTCAAACGTCCACACTTTGGCCCTGATTGTCTCTGAGAACCTTGACAACAGTTTTGGCAGCTAGATTTTTTATTTCTACTATCCATTTTGGAAGGTAAACAAAATACAAACTTTTGCCTTTATCAAAGAAGACCTCTCAAAATTTCAACAAATGGTTTAAGTAAAAGAAAATGTTTAGCAAGTAAAATCAAGTGGACATTAGCTGTATTACACTATGTAAGTTGGAAATTGTTGAGCACAGCAATGTTAGGAGCAAAGTTTGAATTTCATCTGTCTGATTATCAAATGTTAAAAAAACAATAAATAAAACATCTAGTAAGGAATCTGTTGACATAAAAGATGAGGTTCTACTCAGCAAAACCAAAATCCTTCCACTAAACAAAACTCTAACCCAAAGGATGAATATCGCAGCCGCGAACTAACAATTAAGTTGTAGTCATTGACCTTGACCGCTTAACCATCCCTTGGGACTAACCAGTCTATTGTAATAACTAGCATTGTTTTGAAGTTGTATTGTTTTTTACTCTTAAATGCAAAATTTGTAATACTTTGTTCATTTTGTAAAAAATAGCTGAAGATGTGTGCAGTCACACGAAATATATTCGTTATCAGTTATCTTTGACGTCTTTTCGCTCTGTACCTGTGTAAAGTTCTGCCAAGCTAAAAAATGTCAGATTAAAATTTTGTTGTCGTTTTCAAGTATCGAAGGGCTTGGACATTTAATAATTATTCCATTCGCACTTGTTGGATATGAGATGATTATAGCCAACTCGGCGCAACGCACCTCGTTGGCTAATTACCATCTCATATCCAACGCTCGCTCTTGGAATAACTGTTAAATAATAGCCATTTAATAATAGATATGTGCGAAGTTAGTATACAGGCGAAAGAAATCTCAAGTGATCCAGATTAATGTATGAGAATGTAATATTTTATTCTATAATGCCAAAGAGGCCTTTGTCTTTGAACTGACCAGTCACATTGCGTTATCTTTGTGAGGTAACGGAGGACAGCATCAATGTGCGGCTTGCTCATTCCATTAAAACAAAATGTACCTGACAAGTTGCCATCAAAGAGAAACATTTTAATATGATAATCAAATCGTAGCAACAATATTCTTTATGTTCAAATGACTTTTACACGTAAAGTACACACTGAGATGTTTCAGTTTAATTTTGCTTGCTCGTTGGCTTTTAGCAATAGCTTTTACTAGTAATAATGATAGTATAAATCACTATTTATTCTAAATTATAAAGCGTGCTTGATTGGCTAAATTAAAATCCAAGAAATTCTCAAAAAAGTAAATTACAGCAAGTGACGTCATTCTATCAGCTCTTGTAGCAATGGCAACGGCTAATTAGCACGTGACTAGTACTATATTTTTAAGGGAATTGCATACTAAATTTGAGAACAAAAGGACAGGCATACAGGTTGTCGCTAAACGCCGGCTGCCAGCGAAATTCGCCGGCTGAGAAAGTGGTAATCGCCGGCTGGATTTGGCCGTCCATCACTCTTGAAAGGGCAACAAACCGTTTTTTAGCCGTTTTTAACTGGCTCAAATGAAACACCAACCGCAAGACAATTTTCGTAGCGACAACCCTGGGCATATAACCCTTGAGGATTAACCATGTATGTTTGGTAGATCAAAGGCGCCAGCACGATTTGTTAGGCGTTCTAATACTGTCAGATATGTACAGATATTAAAACCTAGTTTTGTTTCTCTTCTTTTTGTAGGTGATCCGTTTGCTGGTGTTATTCGCGAGGTGTGGAAAGAAATATCAGGCTACAAGATCAGCGACCTTACATCGAACCCAGACTTCCCTAACAACCCTTCAAGCATCGAAGTTCTTGACAAGTTTGACGCACCGTACAATGTTGACGACAGCTACGGATCGCGTATCCGGGGATTCTTCAAGGCTCCGGAGACTGGCTATTACAGGTACAGCACAGTATTGCATTTAAAACATGAAAAAAAATATATTGCAAGTTTCGGGCCAACCATCAGTTTCCCACTCTAAAGGAAGCACTCACATCAAATGGAAGACTTAAAACTCAAGAATACGAATACGTTGTAAAATATGAGAAAACTGGGTTAGAGTTGACACCGCAAAGCATCTATGAATTGATTGGATAGACACAGGCGCCATATAGTCAAACAACAAAGTGGATGTTCTGTGTTCTGATGTCTTTTTAAAATGCTCTTGTGTGCAAAGACAGCTTTAAAAACGCTATTGTTGCCACTCTAATTTAAACATGATCTTAGCTGAATTGCAGACTGGTTTGTTTGTATTTATTGATCAGAAATGATGCCCATTAATATTTCTACAAATACCAAAAAATAATTCTTTCTTCACACTTTCTACCATATTGTTTATTAACCAGCTATCCATCCAATCAATCCATAGATTATTTGTGATCCTAACTCGAACCCAGTTTTCTCCTTGTTTAGAAATATACCGAATTTCATTTCGTTGCTGCTGTCACCGGTTTCGTTTTATTGAAGTAATAATAATTATCATCTTCACGATCATTATCAATACCATCGTCATGACCATTATCAATGCTATCCTTATGACCATCACTACCATCATCGTCATCATCATCATCATCATCATCATCATCTTTGTCATCATCATTATTTTTACCATTGTTATCAACTCTATCGTTGTAACTATCGTCATCACAACAACTATTATCATTATCATCATTATGGCCTTCACAATCGTTTCTAATAATAATGTTTTATCTGCTCTGGGAATATTTTCTTTGTAATAGATTCTTCTTGGCTGCTGACTCAGTTGGCGAGCTGTGGCTGAGTACGGATGAAAGTGAAAGAAATTTAAAAAAGATTGTGATAATGACGGCTTGGACAGATCATAACGAGTGGCTCAAGTAAGTAACACTCAGACGTCAGATGGAAGTAATTGATAAAATCATAAAATCATGATATAAAAAGGAAGATGATTCTGCTTATTTCCATCTTATTTTGAAACTTGTAAAGAAGAAGCTGATTCCGTGTTAGACATGCAGATTAAGAAAAGTTGTTGAAACGGTGTATTTAGCTTGTGGAGTTTTATCTCAAGAGCTTTGTTCTGGTACATCAGAATCTCTCGAGTAAAACTCAATCGTCTCAAGCGCGGTAAAAAAGTTTGTGAATTCGGCAGCGTTTTTTTTTTGAGTAATCGGCTTAGATTGGGAAAAGTGTAGCAGACTAGTACAAGAAGGATAATCAATACTCTTTTCTAGTCTTTAGCCCAGAACTCACGTAAATGTTTATTTTTTTTAAAAAAAAACCAGGAGACTATCTGAAAACATGAGATTATCTGTAAATATGAGATTATCTGTAAACGTGAGATTATCTGACAAAATGAGATTATCTGCGAAATATACTAAAAAGCCTTATACCATTTGATACCATTTGAAATGAAAAATATTATCTACCACAAGTCGAATAAACAGAAAAAAGTATATCTACTACCCGTTTCTCTAACGAACTAAGTTAATTGCTTTGCATTGAAAAGCTGCCTAAGTAAATAAATCATCTACGTAAAAAATACGAGTCGCGTTTAACAGGTGAAATTAACGAAAACTTTTTAAACTTTAATTTACAAATTTAATTTTAAAAGGTAGAATTAGTTATTTTGTTTAAACACAAAGAGATTTTCCTTGTGTGAACGTGCCAGACCCACAAAATAAACTGGCGTGCGACATGATTATTACACGCTCCATTTAAATTTTGGCAGCACCTATTTTTTTCCAATTTTTGTCTAGTTCCTTTATAGCAAATGATTTTAGTTATACTTTGAAAAAATATTAAATGCATGGAGGAAAGTTTAAATCACATATTTATTTAAAAATTAAGATTCAGAAGACAAGCTATACAATTTTTAACTGGTTCTTTTAAAAATCGCACATGAACTACCTCCGAAATTCAGTAAAGTTACAACTATTCTCATGCTTTACGAGGACGGCGACGCCGACAACGACGGCAAAAATCAATAGTAGATACAATGGCTGCACGTTGGAATGCACCGAATAAAGCACGTGCACGGGGTTGTCGCTAAAATTAAAACGTGGAAACACCTGTTTTGGAGTTGTCGAGACAACGTGGACGTAAAAGCAAAAAGTTTCTCAGCATTTGTTTAGCTTCATGAAGAAAGATTTAATCGTTTTGCTATTGATAAAGCGAAAAGCAAAGGAATAAAACCCTAATGTCCTGCACAAGTAAACAAAGAGCAAATCAGAAAGGTGATTTCTTGGAGCCGTAGTCGTTCACGTTCCCGTACTTGTTGCTTAAGGTCTCTATTGCCTCGGTAAAAAACCGCAACCTTCGCCGCTAGCAACCAATCTGGCACGCACATGTACCCTATGGGTACCCCTCTCGTTAGAAAATGTAAGTGAACAAACGTTCAGTAGACTAATTATGTTTCGCATTCAGAACAAAAGATCCTAACCGTGATCGTGTACACAGCATGAAACCAAGAAACATTGTAATCTTCTTTGATTCAAATTAGCCCCACAAGCCAGTCGCTTTTTTAGCTTTTAAAATAATTTATCTTACCACAAACGAGGCTAGTAGGTTTAATGTATTGAAATTAGCGCCATTTTTAAAAATGTGTGTATAGTTTCAACTCGCGTAGGGACCATTTTGTACGATTTCAAACTACTTGTAATTTTCACCGCGTGATGTTATTCAGTATACAAATTCCTGGAATTAATCAGAGTTTGAACTTAGCTACTTGGATCTCTAGCTTGCATTGCTACTCTGTGATTTCGTCTCATGGTTCTGTTTCCTAGATAAACCGCCCCCACCCCACCTGGGTGATATCTCAGATACGTGGACGACACTAACTGTAAGATATCCTCAATTAGTGCGGACGACTTCACGCAACACGTTAACAGCATCGATCCAAACATACAGCTCATGACTGAAACGGAATCAGAGGGAAAATTAGCCTTTTTTGACACCTGCACTGTACGACAGGAAGATGGTTCTCTGAGAGTGAAGGTGTAAAGGAAACTCACTAATATGGACCAGTATCTCACCTGGGAATCCAATCGCCAACTCGAGCATAAAATGAGTGTAGTCCGCCCCCTGTTCCACAGAGCTAACACAGTACCAAGCCACCCTGAAGACATCAAGGCAGAATTAGACCACGTTATGGCTGCTCTCCCGCAGTTTGGATACCCGGACTGGATATTGAAGGACACCAACAACACCAAGCCATCCAGTAAAATCCAACAAGATCAACCAGTCAGACGAACAGCTGTCGTCATTCCATATGTAAATGTTCTGTCGGAGGAGCTACATCAAAACCTGAAGCACCATGGGATGGATACATTTTTCAACCTATATAACAACCTCGGGCAACTACTGTCCTTTCCAAAAGATCCACAGAAACCGTGGGACACTTGTGGACCCATCAAACGCGTCTCATGTCAGTAGCTTTTAAGGGTAGACTACGACAATTCATATGTAGGAGAAACGGAACAAACTTTGAAAATCAGGTTCGCTGAACACCTACGACCTAGCAGCGCTTCTTCGGAAGTTTCACGACATATTCACAGGGACTGTCCAGGACAACAAGTCAAGTCCAAGTTTTGGACCATGAAGATCGTTGGTTGGAGGGATGAATCAAAGAAGCAATTTACATCCGTGTCTACAGGCCTGATTTGAATAAGGACACAGGCAGACCCTTGCTCTCCCACATCCGGGACAATTTGCTACAGTCACGTGTTTGTAAAGCCCGTGACCACTAACATCTAAAGAATTTTTACTTAGTGTGAACAAGGCTCCGCGAAGGAGTTAAAAGCATGCTATTGTAACTGTACTGTGAATTTTAAAGTTAAATTTTTTTTGAAGTATGATTGAACCGAAATTGAAGCAAAACATTTACAAAAGAAAACACGAATTGGGTATAAACTTGGCATAGCACAATACATTTTTACCCATTTTTATTATTGTTTTAGTAATTTACCAATCTATTTGTCTTGGCGATGGCAAAAGTCCATTATTTTTCGTCGAATAAGGAATTAATTATTGTCCTGAATACGTCTCAAGGAAATTTTTATAGGTTAAGGTTGCAATTTTGATTATATTTTAGACCAATTTCTTCAGATAAAGGAGCTGTCTTGCTGATCTATTGTTTTTTTCAGGTCACGAAGTATACGGATTTATATTCAAACCACCAAATATGAAACCAGGCGTGCGATATCCGACAGTATTGTTTGTCTATGGAGGACCTCATGTACAGGTAAAATTATACGCAAATCTTTTTAGACAAGCCTAATGGCTCATTAGAACTAGTGCTTATCATCGGTTGAGATCCTTTAATTTCCCCTTAGACGGGACAATAGTTTTTCAGAGGTTGCTAACAGACGTTTATACTTTGTTGATGTTTGGCAGTAGAGTTTACATATCTGGGATTAAATTTGCGATTTTGTAGTCTGCTGCATAATTAACAATTAGACCTCCAGTTAATATGGACTACCGAAGGCCGAATGGGTTATTCAAACTCGTACTGTATGAGGCCGAGAGATCTAATTGTTTTAATAATTATTTCCAAATTAAATTATCGATGAATTTCTCTGATATTATTGCAAAACGGGACTCATTACCATTTCATCCGCCATATTTTCTCCACTCGTAGCCTATCACAAATTGACCTCTTGAAGAGTAACCAATCACAATGCAGGATGCGTGTTAGACCTCTTGAAGAGTAGCCAATTACAATGCAGGATGCGTGTTAGACTTTTGTACAGTAGCCAATCATAATGCAGGAGGCATTTTAGACCTTTAGTAGGTTAATACTAAAGATAAGTAGTATTGGCCGGTTTGTTATTGTTTCAATTGCTAAATCTATTTCCGCAGTCAATGTCAAACTTTTGTTTAAAGTATTTGCCATTAAACAAATGAAAAAGTGTCTAATTCATTCGACTACCGAGTTCATAGAAGGTTTTTTCAAGTAACTAACTTGAGGCCACGAAAATGGGCACTCTGGCTATGTTGATATTGGTCTTTTAGGCTTAAAAAAATGAAAAGCCTGGCGCATTTGGTAAGATCTCTGCTTCCGGTCACAAGATCCCCAGTTCAATGCCGGCAGTTTGCCGAGATTCGAAAAATTTGTGCGACCTTCTTTTCCGCCCAAGCCAACTCAACTTTCCATCCTCCCATGGTAAGTAAATGAGTACCAGCGTCTCCTGGGAGCTAACCTGCGATGGATTAGTGTCCCGTCCATGGGCAGCAGATCTAAGGACCAGAAAGCAATTTCTTACTCGTACTTCACTAAATTTGGGTTTATAAGCCAAGCAAAAAATAAATTATAATCAAAATCAGAAAAACAGAGATTTTAAATAACGAAACAAAATAATACTTGCAAACAGGTTGCTTTCTTGAAATTTACAATACGAGACGATTCACACGATTTCGCGCCAGCTTAAACTTTGTTTCAGTCTCTTCAATTAACCTCAAGTATAGCTAAATCCTTTACGAGCCTAGTGGCCCATGGGGCTGGTGCTTATCTTCGGTTTTCGTAGTGTTAAGCGGATGAGAATCTTTGACTCCCCCTGGAGGGGCACTAATCCATCGCAGGTTAGCTCCCAGCAGATGCTGGTACTCATTTACCTACCCTGGAAGGATGGAAAGCTAAGTTGGCTTAGGCGCAAAAGAAGGCCACACAAATATTCGAACCTCGGCAAACTGCTGAAATCGAACTGGGGACCTTGTGGCTGGAAAGCAAAGATCTTACTAACTACGCCACGTCCGCCCAACGTCAAGTATAGATGTCACAAATGTTCTAGTAGCTAGCTTAAGCCACGATAATGGGATTTGGAATGCCTTTATATATGTGTTTATCTTTGATTTTAGTTAGTTACCAACTCTCACAAAGGAACGCGTTACTTACGGCTTCACACCATCTCTACACTGGGTTACGTAGTAGTGACAATAGATGGGCGAGGCTCGGCGCACAGGGGACTGCAGTTGGAGGGGCATATCAAAGATAGAATGGTAAGTATATAGAATAAGTTGGTATCTTAAAAAGTGCAGAACTTGTTACTATTAACTTTTAATGATTTTAAGTTTTTCTGACGAAGCGCAATTTCTCAAACGCAGCCATTAAAAAACTCTACGACAATTTTAAATATTTCAAACACATGCTTTAGATAATCGCGAAAATGTTAATATCTCAGGTAGGTGTTTTAACCACTGGCGACGCAGTAAATACTTTAAACACGTGTTATATTAATCGAGATGCAGTTTCATTTATTTCAAACACATCTTTTGATTACTCGCGACGCAGTTAATATAATTACAAACTTGTGTTCTATCTACTTGCAACAAATTTTAATGTTTTTTCTGCAAAGTTTTTTATTACTTGTTCAATCATATTCAATTGAAGTGAATTTGAAACGTGGATTTAAACTAGAATTAAGAGATGCAAACTTCAAGTTTGTTAATCTAGACTCGGTTTGCATGTCCGTGTATCCAAAGTTGATATGCCATTAATCGCTTTAAATATGTTTTCATTTTACCGTTGAAGGGTCAAGTAGAGATTGAAGACCAAGTTGAAGGGTTGCAGTATGCTGCAAGCTCAACGAATATCATTGACATGTCTCGTGTGGCCATCCATGGCTGGTCATATGGTAAGTAGCAAATTTATCTAACAGAGCACTACTGTACCTAGAACTTAGGCAGATGAAAATTTAAAAAGTAATTATGAATGCTTAAAAGTATTTATATATGAATATTATGATATTGTCTGTTTTTTTAGGTTATTTTATTGAACTGAAGAGTGTTCTGTCTTTAGAAGTTATTGATAGTGATGATGAAAATGATAGTTCTGATGATAATGATGATGATGGTCATGGTGATGGTGTTGATGGTGGTGATTGTGATGGTATTAGTAGTGGTGATTGTGATGGTGTTAATGGTGGCAATTGTGATGGTGTTAGTGGTGGTGACTGTAGTGGTGTTAGTGGTGGTGATTGTGATGGTATTTGTGGTGGTAATTGTGATGGTGTTTGTGGTGGTGATTGTGATGGTGTTTGTGGTGGTGATTGTTATGGTGTTAGTTGTGGTGATTGTGATGGTATTAGTAGTGGTGATTGTTATGGTATTAGTAGTGGTGATTGTGATGGTATTAGTAGTGGTGATTGTGATGGTATTAGTAGTGGTGATTGTTATGGTATTAGTAGTGGTGATTGTTATGGTATTAGTAGTGGTGATTGTTATGGTATTGGTGGTGATTGTTATGGTATTGGTGGTGATTGTTATGGTATTAGTAGTGGTGATTGTGATGGTATTAGTAGTGGTGATTGTTATGGTATTAGTAGTGGTGATTCTGATGTTGTTTGTGGTGGTGATTGTTATGGTATTAGTAGTGGTGATTGTGATGGTGTTTGTGGTGGTGATTGTTATGGTGTTAGTGGTGGTGATTGTGATGGTATTAGTAGTGGTGATTGTTATGGTATTAGTAGTGGTGATTGTGATGGTATTAGTAGTGGT
>JAOTRI020153576.1:0-10089 GCA_028564885.2 Zoanthus sanctaehelenae
GGGGTAGGTAAATGAGTACCAGCGTCTGCTGGGAGCTAACCTGCGATGGATTAGTGTCCCGTCCAGGGGGAGTCAAGCCATCCGCTGAAGACTACGAAAACCGGAGATGAGCGCCGGCCCTATGGGCCACTAGGCTCTTAAAAGGATTTAGCTTAGATGTTTAATTCACATATCTTAGCGTGATAGTCAAATTCGCAAAGCAGAGGGAAACCGAAGTCAGTCCACGTGTGGAGTCTGTGAGTCGATCCCAGGTAGTTGACGGCTGTTGATATCTGTGTGCAAGTCGTAGGTCGCCTTTTGCTTTATAATCTGATTGCGCTGAGCTGCGTTGTTTTAACTCAATAATTCATCTCTTAACTTATTTCAGGATTCGAACAAAACGTTGGAATTTTCCAAAATTTTCACTCGAGTTTAAATTTTTAAAATCTTTAAAAAAAAACCCTTAAAACCTTTCAGTTTCTTCAAATTTTGTAAGTCTTTATATGCGGCTACAGGAGATGTGATGGAGATACCTCAGATACATTTTCTCGCAAAAAAATTTAAGTTTTATAAACGATTTAAAATGCGAATTTTCGGGCGCCCTACGGGCACTTATTGAGGTGAGGATAGACTAAACAAGGTTTAGAAGGAAAATGACTCCAGAAATATTCGGAGGTAATTCAGTTCTGGCTAGTATAAGCGGAGTCTTTGAAGCTAAACAAATAACTTCACAAATACTCAGAGAAAATTTAATTGTGGCTAGTAAGGAGAATTATATAAACTGAATAACTCCAAGAAATCCCGGGAGATAATTTAAGTGGTGTTGTAATAAAAACAGAGCTTTAGAAGCTGGATGACTCCAGAAAATCCCGGGAGATAACCCAATTGTGGCTAGAGTAAGAAGATGTTTGGAAGCTAAATACATAAACGTACTCTATAAGTTTCATCATTTTGTTCATTTCGGTAGCATTTACAGCTGATTGAAAACGGTGGCATTAGTTAAGTTTAGCTCTATATATAGATGAGACAGCCAGCCCGATGGTTGCTAGAAGTGGGGTACCACCACTTTGAAATGAGCAGATAGAGATGAAAACACAAAGGCGAGGAGCCAAATACTGACGAATGTAGTTAAAAAGCTGGCAGTAAGATCAGTCTTTGGGATGGATTCATTTAGCTGTACCCTGCCACAAATCTCACGCGAATGGAACAGTTAAAGCAGATGAACCCCATCGTGCGAGATAAAGTTTGCATGCTCAGACATTTCCACATAGAATTGTAATACGACTTTTGCGAACATTTAGTGCCTATGAGCCCACTGTCCATCAGAAGACAAGTTAACTAAGTACTAAAATGACCGCGCAGGCCTGGGTAGTTTGTTTAGGTACATACAACACAATTACTCAAGTTGATTTTGTTTACATTTATTTACTGTTAAAATGCGAATAAATTAACTCTTTTAAATTGTTTTCATGCTTGGTCTTTCTGCTAATACTGCATGGTTAAACGTGATAGTTTAGCGTCTGGCTGAGAAAGTCTCAGACGATTTAATCGTGTAAAATAAATAAACAAAACGGGTAAACAAACACTTGTTTGTAACAATCCATAATTATATGCACGCTTCGTATAAGAACAATGAGGTCGAGACTGGCCCAAAATTAAGAACAACTTAAGAACATATTAGGCTTTAAAATTTAAAGTAGTTAAAAACACCAAACGTTTTCGACAAAAATTGTCATCCTCAGGGTTCTTTTGCCACTGAAAAATTTAAGAAATAAATATAGAGCCCTAAGGATGACAATTTTTGTCGAAAACGTTTGGTGTTTTTAACTACTTTAAATTTTGAAGCCTAATATATTTTCTAATAACTTTTATTTTATAGCGAACTTATGTCAAATAGAATCAATTCGTTACATCACATGATCCATCATAGCTAATCATCTACACAATTGTGTTTTTCTGTTGGTTTTGTAAATAAAAATATGAAACGTAAGAAAAACGTCTTGCTTTCTTTTGTGACTTTGTAAACTAAGAAAAACGTTTAACGCAAAAAGGATAAAAGGTTTTGCGAGATTTAGAGGTGCTTTGGCTACAAGTTGTTTGAACTCTTATTTTTCTTCAGGGATTGATTTTGGTCCCAAAAACGTTTATGATATCACTGATCTTCAGTGAAAAATCCCCATAGTCAAGGAATTTTAACAGGAGTTTCAAGACCATACGAGTCTTATACCAAATACATATTTATTTATTTTCAGATTTTTAGATGTCGTTTTACCCCAACAAAGAAGGAAGTTCGTCACTACGAGGAAAAGGCCGCAACTCTAAGAGGACCGACAATGTTCTCAAGAATCCTCCGAATGCAGATAACAAGGTACACAGTTAATCCTAACGATGACTGATGCTATTTTCCTTATTATATAGTAGTACAAAAAGGCATTAAGCGGCAAACAAAACAAAAAAACTTTAACTGCGTGTGTGTGTGCAAAACATCCCTCATGTTAATATTATGAACATCAGGTATAGTTAAAGTGCATATGAAGGAAAAATTTTTTTTTTTTTGCTAGTTCAGTAGGTTACTTCTAGGTTCAATTTCTGAAAGAGTAGGGTCAGTCTAAGGGGAGAATATTTGCGTCAGTGTATTCAGAAGAATTCAAAATATTACCACTCCGTTTCCTTTGTCGGGTTCGGTGATGACAATGTCGTACATGTAGAGCCTTAAAAATATGAGAAATCCGTGTGTTGTAGCTCTACATGTAACTAAGAGAATGTACGAAACCACAATGAAAAATCGGGAAGGCGAAGGACTTTTATGACGTCAGAGCCGAACGAGAACCTATACTCCGAATTGCTCGTCCAAGACTTAGAATTTGCAACTTTGATCGAGCGCTTATAAAAAAATAAATAAAAGTCAGATTTCAAAAATCTTTTCAGAAACTGAACCTAGAAGTAACCTACTTTTGAACTAGCAAAAAATATGAGATATGCGATATGAACGCTACTTAACCCTTTCACTCCCAGTCAGTTATAAACACTCAAAATCTCCTTACGCAATAAATACAAAATAACACATTTGGTAATGAGAAAATGAGAATTGATCAAACAAAGCAGACAACTGAAGATTAAAAGTGAAATTCTCTCAAATTTGTTCAATGAAAAGTATAGTTTCAAGTTGGGAGAACTTAATAATTCAACTGGGAGTAAAAGGGTTAAAGACCAGAGTCATTTGAATCAGTAGCAACTAGGAATCTGAAAATGGTCTATATATTCTGTTCTCAAAATGGCAGATTATTCCAAACAGTTGCGCACCATCTCCCCCTCCTCTCCCTCTTGCTCTACGATATATTGGACTTTGTGTTCTACTCTTTTCCCTATTAAATATATTAAGGTTCTGTTACAACTTGCGGCTAGACTTTAGAATACCCCGACACTGCCTTTAATGACATGGTGATTCATTCTGCGCATTGCTCGTTCTATAAAAACAAATGCGCAGAATTACATTAACCACAGTGTCGGGGTATTCTAAAGCTGCTCCCGCAAAAGGATGAGATACAATGTGAAAACAAAAAAAGAATTGCACAATTCCTGTTAATTTTGTCTTGCACGCTCTTTTGCGTCCCAGTAATTCTTTCACGGGTTTAATTAAATGACAATACAAAATAACACATCTTTGTAAAGTCGGGGGCAGCTGTACGTAGTGAGAATTATTCCTAGTATTACCAATTAAAATCTTGATCATTCTACACTCTCAGGTTTTTTTTATAAGAACCTTTTTTTAGAAGAACACGAGGCTGAAAATCGCCAAAAATTTAAGAACATGTTAAGAATATGCTGAGGCTGAGAAAAGGTGAAGAACATTAATTCATACATTGTTATTGAAATATTTGCTTGCGCTTCTTGACTAAAGTTTGCAGATAACAACTTTACATCACAGGTTTTTCATTTACCAAGTTGAAGTTCTCAGATATAGCCAAGAAAGTCAATACAAAGTACATGTACTAATCAATGTTTACAGAAAAGTATCACATACGGTAACATGTATTATATTTTCTCAAACCCATATGCATTAATAATTTATCAACTTAAATTACAAGCGTAACCGTGGTTTGAAATCGTTTCTTAATTTGCATAGATTTTGGTAATTTCATTTCTTTCTTTTTCTCGACAGATAGTCATTTGTTTGAGAAGTAATATCAAACACTCGAAAGAGTCCTTCCTCCGATTTTCAACCAACTTCTCCTGCTCGTATTTGATCTATTACGTCTAAAATCAGTAAAAATATTTTAAGAACATTTTAGGCTGACATACTGAAAATATTTAGGAACGTTCAGCCTCAGTCTAAAAATTTGATCTCCTTATAAAAAAGAGTGTATATAATTTTCGGTTAATAAAAAAATCAGCCTTTCATTGCAATTTTTAATTATTCATGGTAAGTAAAAATTCCGTAACATATAAAACAGTCTTTGTGGAAAAGGCCACGCACTACGTGTTGTTGAATTCATTCGCTATACTTTTAAAATATTGTATGCTAATGAAGAATACTGTATGCAAAAACGTCTTGCAGTAATGGGATTGTCTTTTCCTGAGTCGATCTGCTGTCCATCCTAATGAGGGAGGAAAATGTATAATGGAGTAAAGCTAATGTTTTACCTGAAAATGTTCTGGGAAAGAGAAATGAGTTTTTTTCAGCGTCACTAGAATTAGTTTCATTTTATGAGTAATACTTCGTGTAGAGGATACACAATTTAACAAGGTTTATGATTGGCTGAAATACGGTTGCAGTAACGGATCCAGAAATTCTAGAAGGGAAGGGGGGTGAATAATACAAAGAATTTACCAGTGACTCTAGGAGAAAAAGGGTGGCAAGTACAAAGAATGTACCAGAAAATTGAAGAAAAAGGGGGATGAAAATTCACCAAATTCACCCCCCTATATCCGCCCCTGAATGTGTAACCTGCTCGCACCGAAGACGCCACACTCAACGTAAAGGGAAGATCCAATCAAATCTAATCAAAAGCATGGCAAAGCGCGCTGAACTGATCCAAAATAGTGTAAACGATCAAGGGCGGTAAGTTGACAGCAAATGACAAAATATATTTTTAACATGCATAAAAGAACTACTTATTCTGCTGGAAAGTGCGACAAAGCGCTGATATATCTCGTTTTATATCAAGCAACAAATTACATCTCAGCGAGTTGCCCTAGTTTGACAATTTACAGCAATTTTTCGTTGTTGTTAGCATTGCCTTGCAAATTTCTGGAAATCTGATTAGTGTAACACCACCTCGTAACCAGGCTCTTCCCTGCCTGGGTACGAGGTTGAGTGTAACACAGGGCTGAACGACATCTGAAAAAGTGAACTCAATTAACATGATTAACAGTTAGATAATCATGCAGACAGACAGATAAATAAATTAAAACTAAATTAAACGACAGTAGTGTGAACTTTCTAAAAATACTGATTTTATTTGTAAATATATATATATATATATAAATTTTATGTTATCTTGTAACCACAAACGAACAACATCAAAAAAAATTATGCTAGTGTGCTATTCCATTCTAGAAAAATTTGTCATATTTACTCAAATAGACTAGACGCCATCTCAAAGTAAAGGAGTTCACCATACATGTACCTTTCTTCCCCAATGACCCATTTTCCTCACCAACAAAAAAAATATAAAAATCAAGTCGATTAAGATACCTTGGAGACCCCTGTTAAAAACATTTTTCTCAAAACCTTTTTAAGAAATTTCTATCATGAAACATTTTTAAAATTTCTTACCGTTAAAAGAGCATCGAATGTTATCCTATTTTTTACTTCAAATATAACAGAAATATTGCATGTATGTATATTATACTACTATATCATGCCTGCAATATTTGTTTTACACCAAGTACACAAAAATAGGATAATATTTCACCGTTTTAAATGAAAGTAAAAAAATTATTGAAAATTTTTCCTCTCGCGAGCAGGTGTCCCTTTAGATTAAACGCTTCCTAAGTAGGACTCTAAAAGTTACCTAAACGTCCGAGGACTTATTTGAATAAATATGACAAAACATTGTCTAAAATTTTCACTGCATTATAACTTTGGTACGGATAAAAGTGGTCTTTTAACAACTCCCACTGGTACAAGGGAGAGATAATTCATGTAGAATTCTTCATTATCATTCGTTCTGTTATGAGCGTCCGGCCATGGAGAAAATGTCACTGTAATATTCTTGTCGCTTTAGCCACGTGACCATACACGTGACCAATACACCTTCATTATCTACGGCTTCGAAACTATCTCCAATGCATGTCCTTTGGAACAAACCCAATTTAAATCAACAGATCAAGCATGTTAATTTGAAATTAATTGTTTAAATAACTTCATAACTCCGTGTTATTTACATTTAAGTATATTTTGAAATTCACTTCCAATTCGCGCTATTTGCTACCGATGACGGCAAGAGACTTGCCGAAACATGCTTAGCATTAATAAAACTTTAGTAATCCTATTCTCATCTTTTGATCCTCACTGGAAAGACATCAAGTGACGCACTGGAATAAAAAAGGTGTTCCTCACTACTTTAAGAGCCAATCAGAATTGTAAACAAAAAAAACCTTGATGCATCCATGATTTGATGCTATATACGAGCCAACCAGAAGCGTAAAAACAATACCATGATGCATCCATGATTTGATGCTAAAAGCCAATCTGAAGTACAAACAAAACATGCACCCGTGCACGATTCCATGCTCTATGGATACTACCATTTAAAAAGACCAGTTTTATCCGTGGTGAAGTCCTTATGGACGCTGTTTATGTCCTACAATGGTAGGAATGTTCTAAACACTATACCGATGTTTTGTTAAATATTTTAGTTGGCCAGTTAAAACACTGTCCCGTTAATTGATCATTTTCTTGTTCACCAGAAATTCTTCTCACTGCTTTCCTCGTAGTTCAAGAAAAAACAGTAGAAAAACAAGGAGAATATTACAAGGTGACGAGAACATATTAACGGTATCTTCGAGTGAAAAAATATTTCGGGAGTGAGCACAGCCTGCGAATACAGCCACCCTTCATCACTCACTTGTCTATCTCGCAACCTAGTGAGCGATAAAGGGCGGCTGTGATGGCAGGCTAGAGTGAGCACAGCGAATGAGTGAAATCTTTTTTTCACAAGAAGATACACTTCATATGTTCAAGCTAACTTGTAATTTTTCTTTTATTTCATACATACGAGTGTTTCGAAAATAATCAAAAAAGCTAGACGAAAAAGACGGGAAAAACCAAGAAATGACGTCTGCAATATCTTCACTAGTGAGGATATGGAAAATATTGAGTCCCGGATGTAATTTCATACGAAATCGACCAGTGTCGTATTTTACAGTGAAACACTCATATCTATGTTATAAAAAGATTTATTCTTGATAATTCAAACAGAGTAAACACAAGTTTCACAATGCTCGTTGAGAGCCTTATAACTGCGGAAAAAATCCCCCACCCCCCTTCTCCGAATAATGTATTTCATTTCTGGCGTCATATCCTCTATCTAGCTGGTAGCAATTTTATGTATTACACATTACTTTGTGAAGACGTCTTTAAAGGAGGATGAGCAGAATATTTTACCTTTTTCACATATATACATTTTTTGGTCGGTTTTTTCGGAAGATGCGAGAGGTCAAAATTTTTAGAATCGTTTGAAAGTAATGGACTAGTTCAGTTTGAACCGGTGTAGTAAGCAAACAACCTGCAGCACAATTATCTCTGAAGATCAGACTTGCGTACATTTGATGCTAGGGACTCTACCACACGTTATCCACCAGTCCCACAATGCAAACACGGACGAAACGAGAGGTAAACCAAGTGAGACTGTTTCCTCTATGTTAGTCATCTCATCTTCTATGTCGTAGTAGAGCTTAAGCTTTGTGCTAAGAGGATCCTAGAAAGAAAACATAGTAATTTTAGTTTAAAGCAAACGGGATAAACGAAAAACAACGATGGGATATTTTAATCACTAGCTCTTCAAGTACTGACAATAAGAGCAGTTCATTCTCAAAAGCCAATAACCGCTAACGACCTATGGTTTTGCTTCGAAGATTAAAGAAAAAACATTAAATGTAAATTTGGGATTAACAAGCTTCTTCTTGGTAAAATACGAGCAGTATTTAATATCAGTATTTGATAAGAAGTTGTAAACTGAACGCAAGAACGAGTTGATTAAAAGTTTCTTACCAATAATTTTTGTAACGCTGATAATGTCACCACTTGCTTGAAGACGCCCCCAGAAGCTGGCACGTCGGTGTCTGATAAAAGTTTTACCTGAGATTTTAAGGGCTGCAGATAAATGGGATTATTTTATAAATAACCATGACAACTCAAAACAAAACAAAAACACACTAAAAATAAAAATATTCTTTCCCTCCACAACAGAGTTTTTTGTTTCTGGGTAGAATAGAATAATACGATAAGCGAGCAAATAATTTGTATTCTCATAATACTTCTATTTTATTATACTACCACTGTAACAACCATCATCATCATTATCATCATCATTACCATTATCATCGTCAACAAAATCATCGTTACCATCATCGTTATCATCATCATTACCATCATCATCAACACCATTACCATATCATCATCATCATCATTACCGTCATCATCTTCAACATCACCATCATCATCACCGTCATCATCTTCAACATCAATATCATCACCATCACCATTACCGTCATCATCTTCAACATCAACATCATCACCATCATCATCACCATCATCATCACCGTCATCATCTTCAACATCAACATCATCACCATCATCATCACCATCACCATTACCGTCATCATCTTCAACATCATCATTACTGTCTGCACTCCCACCATTATCATCATCATAATCACCAGCACCATCATCATTATCATCATCATAAACGTAATTACCACCATCACCATCAACAATCTGTTATAACAGAGCAAAGCTATCTTCTTAACCTGAGCGTCTATCAATGATCTTCACCAGTGACCCTGTTTAAATGACAATCCTTATTAACAAAAGCAACATTATTTTCAGACTTTATTATCATTATCACAAACGCAAAGTAAACACTTACAAAAGAGAAATCTGAAAAAAAATATTTAACCAAAAAGGCTGTTTTTTACTTGTTTTTCATTACAATCTTATATAACATCAACTTTCTTTTCGCATAAATTTCTTTTAGCATGTATATTTAGATAGAACTGCAATAATTATTTACAACAAAATATATTTTTTTCATTTTACCACACGGGCTTCTTCGTAGAAAAGAGTTTGTTAGTTTTGTTTACATTCTTCGAAATATGTGGACTGAGGGATTTTCAACAAGTTCTCAAATAGCGAAAACAAGTTTTTTTTATTAACTCCTTATGTGTTGGTCTGGGTCTGGAATCTCGGCGAGTTTGAATAGCTCATTCGCCCTAAGGCCTCATGGACGATTGACTCGTAATCCATTCGTCCTTGAAGTCTAAATGTTAAATATTATTATAGTTAAGAAGATCGGTTATAGTACTCACACTCTGAACTTGTAGGTCCATGACAAAGTGATTGAGATCAAACGGATTACTATTCACCACAGTGACTAATATATTCAAAACATTTGAATAATGGGCCTTGAAATGGAAGTCAACCATCAAACCATTACGCACCAAGACCCGTTTTGTTCGCGGAATGGCTGAAATAATGAGCATATGGAACAAAATGCAATTAGCAAAATAATAATGGAAATGTTTCTAAACACTCCCAACTTGAGTCCATACTTGTCACTGAACAATTATTGGAGAGTTTTAATTTTGACCTTCAAGAGTTGTTTGATCAATTCTCACTTTCATATTACGATAGTCTTAAAGTTTGTGTTTTATGCAGAGAAGGTAGGTTATGATAACTGATTGGCGTTTCAATTGAATATGAGCTAGCTAGCTAAATCCTTACACGAGCCTAGTGGCCCATGGAGCCGGCGCTTATCTCCGGTTTCTGTAGTGTTAAGCGGATGAGAGTCTTTGACTCCTTCTGTACGGGACACTAATCCATCGCAGGTTAGCTCCCAGCAGACGCTGGTACTCATTTACCTACCCCGGAAGGATGGAAAGTTG
>JAOTRI020153585.1:0-10089 GCA_028564885.2 Zoanthus sanctaehelenae
AGAACTCATTTTCATATGAAAGGTTTCGCACTTAGACTCGTTTTGAATCAGAGGCACAAGAGAACTCGGAAATGGCCGATTTAAAAGGTCTCATGTTTTAAATTGCTAGGAGTTTATCTGACAGATAACTTAACATGGAATGTTGTTGTAACATACACTGTTAAAAAATGGAGCAAATGCCTGTAAGTATGCCTTCGTGCCCTTAAAAAAGCGGATTATCGGCTCAGCAGTTTACTGCAATCTCATTTGGTCAGTTCTAGAGTACGCATGTCCCGTGTGGGCCGTCTAACACAGTTTTTAAGTGATCAGATTGAATAGGTACAAAAAAGAACGCTCAAGATTATCTACCCTTAGTTAAGGTATGAGAAGGTGCTGATAAGAGGCACTCTAATGTCAATGCAGCTCAGAAAATTGGAGGCCTGTATTAAATTTCTTGAGCAATCTCGCTCCTCATCTCCATTGCTCTCCAGTTTGGCTCAGCCCAAGATTCAAACCAGGCCCTATGGCTTAAGATCTGGCCAGACGGTTTCAGTGTCCGTGACTGCCAATACTAAAAGATTTGGGAATTAAATTCATCACAGTTAAATACCAAAATCAAATGTAGTGGTGTAGTTAAGGGTGTCAGGTTGGCATAGTGATTATCAGTCGTACCTCCCCGACCCGGAGTTGATTCCTGGGCTCGGCATGTGGACTGAGATTTGTCAATCTCAATCTGACTTCGAAGGTTTTTCTCCGAGTACTCCGTTTTTTTACCCTCTGCAAAATCGACTTTCACGCCAAGATCTGAGCCGTCGAGCGAATTAAACATTAACCTCTAGCTAGGAAGAATGGGCAACCACTTCCTTCGCAATTGACGTTAAACAAAGTATTTATTTATTTGCGTAACATACTTTCCAAACTGTAAAATAAATATGGCAGCTTCGAATTCTGTTTTGACAAACACCCATTTTTGAGGCATGAAGGTTTAGCACAAATATATTAGCAACACTCGGTATTGCCTAACAACTTCAATATTTACTTCCGACTTATTCTTGGGAAAAAAAGTTAGTGAAATGCACCTACTGGACTCGAACCCATATCTCCTGGTCTTCAGTACGTTTTATAGTTTTAGAATAGCTTGGTATGAAAAAGAGATAAAGAAGCTTGACCCAAGCTTGGTAAAACAAGGCAGTGGATAAAACGCCTCAAGAGGACTGAAAAAGTTTTGCCGTGTAATTGACGAGTTGCGAATGAGTTGTGTTTTAGTATCTTTGAGGCTTTTACGTATTTTGATGATCATAATTGACACCACAGTGTCAAATACTCTATTTTGATCATAAAAGATATCTTGGCAAATACAGCGTTTTAGTGATCATGAACATAATTGATGTTTGAGTGTCAAATAACCTATTTTGATGATAATTGATATCCTTGAAGTTATCATGTTTTAATCATTTTTGGCATGATTCCATGACAATTACCCTAGTTTAATCATAATACATATCGTGTTTTGATGATCATAATTAATACCTCAGTGTCAAATACCCTATTTTGATGATAATTGATATACTCCAAAATATCATGTTTTAATCATTATCGCATAATGCTGTGTCAAATACCCTGTTTTGATCATGATTGATACCCTGGCAAATGTATTGCATTTGCTAATCTGTCAAAGATAATTGTTTACTTGTATACTGTTATTCTGGAAAATATATTACAAACAGAGTTAATCTATGGAATAATAACATTTACAATAAATTTTAAGATGTGAAAAAATCGTAAAATGCTAAATTTGCCACAACATTTCACTATTGTCCCAATGAAGAACTTTATTATATAAAGTTTCTCAATCAATAACATTGGTCAGCCTAAGCATGCTTTTAACATGTTCTTAAATTTTTGGCAATTTTCAGTTTTATGTTCTTAAAAAAAGGTTAATTCTTATATAAAAAAAAAGTTTATCGGCTTTGCATTTGAAATAAACTCAGTGTTTCGCTTTAACCCTTTCCTGACGGCGCCTGCTAATTTCGTTCCCTGAGGAACGGTGCACTCTCGGCTGCCGTAGTTTTTATTGACAACCTAAATCAAAAATCTGGCACGTTGAAAAGATAGCTCTTGAAACGAGCTTTCCAACGAACCCAAACATGACCTAATTTGATGCAGACAAAGTTGAGAAAATTTCTTTCAAAGTTGGCTTTTTATCAAAACAAAAAATCTTCAAATTTGACTTTGACGTCGTCAGCAAGGAGTTAAAGCGAATTTGAGTAAATGTGATATGAATATATATATATGACATTACTATTCTGATTTGCAGAGTGGTAAGCTAAGAGTGGGTACATTGTTTGCTTCAAACGTTTCCTTCTCATATAGTTATATTGGAATAGCAGTTCTAGCTTAACTGCTGTATTTTGTCATAATTATGTATTGTTTTCGATTGGTTTCCTGGGGCAAACGTTCCCCCAAACGCAAGACACTAACCGAAAACAACAGATGATAATAAGAACAAAGAACAAGTCTTTGATATTGAGGTATTTATGCCTGCCTGCTGGTTGTAGCAATATTCACTTATTCGTTTTAGAGTTTAGATCATTCAATATTTCTTTTGAATCCTCTAGTTTAATAGTTTGTTCAAATCTTTTTATTTTTTTTCTTCAATCATTCGAAATTATATGAAAAACTATGGTGGGCGATTAGTTGAAATGTAAGTGTGGTGATTGAAAAAAAAGTTGACATGGATTGAATACTCGTTGTGAATCAAACTAAAGGCTCTAAAACTAGTAATCAGCTGGAGACCGTTAGCATAGGATGGAGATAGTAAAAGCTCTGAAGCATCCCTGGGCCCAGTTGTTCAAAAGAGAATTAGCACTAACACAGAGTTAAATGTTTAACTCACAATCTTGTTTCCAATCTTACAAGAAGAGATTTTAGCTGTAACTTTAGGATTAACAAGAAATTTCCAAGAAAAATCCAAGCAGTCTTCACAAATAACCGTCTACCTTTACTTAAAGAAGTAATTGCTGCTTGAATTTTTGCTTAACCCAGGGTTAAACTTAACCAGCCTTTGAAAAACTGGGCCCTGTTATATAAAAAATGTTTTTGAGACAGGAACCCACTACACATGACGTCACTTTTTATTTATATGTTCAATTTTAAGTATATATATTACCGAACAACTTTAGACATATAAATCAGGTATTCTTTTTTGATTGGCTGAAAACTTGAAATTTATTCTAATTTATTATTGAGCCGCGATTGTTTTACAGGTTAAGAATATTTGCCTTTAAATATGGTTTGATGATTATTTTTTATCCTAAAATATTTAACAACTAGAATACGAGCCCGAGTTTTCTACAAGCAAATCGTTTGTAGAAAACGAGGGCGAGTAGTCTAATTGTTTTAGTATAAATTTACTATGTTCTCATTGCATAAAAATGTGGAGTAACGTTTAGGAAAAAATGTTTTATTGTGTCTACAAAGATTCATTTCAAGTGATAAATTTCAGCTTTTGTTGGGAGAGAAAATGTTTCTGTTGAACAAAATTGTATGTCAAATGCATATATACATGTAACTTACCATTAAAACTTTTCTTTCCATACTTTGTCGCTATTTCCGTTTTTTTCTGGAACTGCTCTTTCAATTAAATATTCAATTTCTTGGTCCTTAACTTCGGCAAATTGTCGCGACGCCATTGTTTCGTTTTTCAAAATCTCAAAGCTATTCTTGTCAGTCATGTTCATGAAGCTTCGTGATTGATCAAAATTGATAGAAGAACGATATTCACAACTGTTGACTATCAGCAGATAGTAAACAGTGAAAGAGCCAATCAAATTCACAGATTCACAATAGAACTTAGTAAAATTATACTAAATTTCTTTATTCACTATTTTGATAAACGAGTGGACTTTTGCAGCCGTTAAAGGGAGGAAGGGGGAAATACTTTCCCACCGTATGCATTTCATCCTCTCTGGCTACGGGCCTAAGAAGGATAATTATACGAGAGAACCTGGAATATCTGCCATTTGAAATATGCTTTTAAGCATATTAACAGTATATTATATATATTATATATTAACAGCATACTATTAACAGTTGTATCGGGATCTCACTCTTCCAATCCTCAAAAGTTTTAAAGCCTTCACACGGAACTGTTTGTACATTAAAAAACATAATATTGGGTTGTAGAGACTTGACGACTTTGCAAGATACGCTGGTGCACTGGCAACTAACGGACTAACCCAATGGGACCCCCCAAAGACACAAATCAGTGATACGATTGAATATGGTAACCAGGCAACCAGGAAAGCAATAACCATGGCAAGCAGAAGAGTTGCCATTTTAGTTTCGACTTTTGCTGTTTGTTTAGCAAATACAGATATTCTTCCCCAAGTATGTTTTGCTTTTTTGGTCATTTCTTTAAGAATTTTGTAAATCTTGCAAAAAGAAAATAGGATAATTGAAAGTGGTATGACGAAGCAGCAACAAAATAAAGACATGGTATATGACATTGCATTAACGTCGGACAAAGACGCTTTCCAGTCAACGGAACAACTTGTACCAATTCCCTCCTTAACGTATCTCGACCACCCAAGAACTGGTGCTATTGCGAAAATAAGAGCACATTTCCATAGCGCTCCAGCCCAATAAACAGTGTTCCTGTGTAGTCGTATCGTGTTGGGTAATGCAGTTAATGTCCGATATCGAATGTAAGACAAGGCCGTGAAGTGCATAATGGAAGCAAGACTACAGCAAGTTACAACAAAGGCGTGTATCTGACACCCAACATCTTTGAACATCCATTTCTTGTTTATGTTTGAGATAAATGAAGTCGGAACTGCCACAGCACAGCACAAAAAGTCTCCCAAGGCCATGCTGAATATTAAAACGTTTTCTCTTGATAACAGTGAACGGTGCACGAGAAAATTCAAACATACCACGCCGTTGAAAAGAACACCAAACACGAGAATCAGTCCTGATATTGACGCAAACACGTTGTAAACGGTTTCGCTAACTTCCATATTTAACCCTCACGTGAAAAGCTCGGTAAAGCTTACTTTAAAAGAAGTTTATTGTTATAAAATAGCAAAAAGTCAGATGATGCGTGTTATTTTCGAATTGCCATATCTCAGACAATAGTTATAGCTTTGAGTCAGTTTTGGTGATGTGAGCGCAAACTATACGTTACACTGGATAAAACCGTATAAATGTTAGAGTCTTTGGTGGGAGTTGTATTAGCTGTTACTCATAATACGCAGACTTTTTAGATTGTGTACCCTTTCCCATCCGTTTCTCTACGGTTGTATCAAACCTAGAGGATCTGCATAGAGTTACGTCAGGCCTTTATGTACTTTAGCGTGTGACTGGCATCTGGAATAAAAGTGAATAATAAATTGAAATTAAGATCAATTTTTAGTTCTTGTAAGGGAACAGGGAAAGATCGAAGCAGGGCCCGGACCCGAGTTACTATGATCACTGCTCAGCTGGTAAGCTGTCAATCAACTCATTAAAAACTCAAGAATCCAATATGGTGAGAAGATCTTTCATATCACAGTGGGCGTTTGTAAAACCTGGATTGGATCATCGAATCGGATCGTCGGATCGGATCGTCGGATCGAATTATCGGATCGGATCATTGGATTGAATCATTGGATTAGATCACTGGATAGCTCAAAAAAAAAAAAGAAAAAAACCCTAAAACTGAAATATTAGAAAGGAATGCCTTGGGAAGGCGAAGATCTTTTTAAGGTTATTGTGAAATATCTTCGCATGCGCTGTGTGTCGTACACCATAGCATTACCATAGATCAAGATTGAACCGTAGGAATGGATGGACGAATGGTAACACTAATGATTAGCGCTTTTTCCAATTTCTGCACTTATTGTCCATGTGACTATCATTAATTTCACCATGAAATTTTTCATGTTTCATGAAGGAGAACGTTAAAAATTGCTATAGGTGATTTTTCCTTTGTTGGCTAAATCGAAATAGAGAACATTTTTACAGTTTCTTATCTGATCAATTGCTTTACTTTCAGGGTATTTTGCGGTTTTTAATTGTTAAAAAAACTGGAGGCTTGAGTATAATATTTTAAATGAGCAAAGTTATCTTGAGGGGATTGACTCTTTTTAACACAATATTTGCATCGGGTGAACAGTTCTCAGTTGACTACTGATTTTGTGTGGTTAGTGAAGCCATGGAATTTTAAGATTCTTCTATATTGGAAAAAGTTTACTAGCATAATATCCTTAACAAGTTGATTTTATTTTCCATAATTCTGGATCACGTATATATATATATATATATTGGATATTCTCGTATGGAATATGGCGGATGCAGATGGGAAAATAAAACTAAAAATGGGGGTGGAACGTTATGGCAAAAAATACTTTAAACTTATCAGTTAAAAAAAGCATATAATTTTGACATTTCAGTGATTAAAGACACAAGACAAATAATGACTATTAAAAATCTGTTCTTTTAAGGTGTTAGCTTAACAGGGAAAAAACTAATTAATTTATTTTGCTATGTTAAGAATAATTTGGGTTCTTAGATCAATACACAGCCCAGAAAGAAAAATACAAGGAATATCTTTCAGTTCAAAGGGTGTTTCTTGTAGTTTTGCATTATATAATCCAAGTTGTTGTAAATCAAACTTTTCACTTCAGCCACATTCTTTCAAAGTTTATTTCTTGCTGTGTAAAACTTTTTCTACATTGTGTAACACTTTTAATACTTTGTGTTTGGAAAGCAATAATCTTACCGACTGCATGTGCCAAACAACTTGATTTTTCTATTTGCATTTGTGAACTACCATCCATAAGTAGATATCTGGTCTTTATTTATTTCAGATACCCATATCTAACATAATGTTGTAGAAAGATTTACAGCATCAAAGTAAAGTTGAAGGGTAGTAACAAATGTTGTATTTATGACAGAAGCTCATAAAAACGCAGTTTAGTTTCTTACAGTGGAACCTCGTTTATACAATCAGGAAAGTCCTGACACATAGAACTATGAAAAAAAGCAGAATTTTAAACAATTTAAAAAATGAATCGAGCATTTTTGACTGTTTCATAAACATTGTTGACACAAAATGTGAAAAAACGCAACGCCTTTTTAACCTAGCTCCCAAAATGTATATTATTTTGAATTTGAGATTCCTTAATTTTTTTATTTTAGATTGGCATTGATGTTTTGATTTTTCATTTTCTGAAATGTTTATTTCATGGGTTTTTTTTAAAAAGGACTCGATGATCCAATATAGTGATCCGATCCGATGTTCCGATCCAGGTTTTACAAACGCCCAGCTCTAAGAGGCGTTGTTTGGCTGCTTTTGCTTCAGCACTAGCTGTAGAGGGCTGGATCTGTTTTAGAAGAAACAACTGCTTGTGACTACTACTGTACTTTTTACCCAGCAGTTTCATGTGTACGAAGAGTTCAGAGAATGGCTATAAATAATATGCTGATCAATTTGCATTGTTTGCTTGACACAATCCATTTTGAGAAAATTGCTGTTTGATCCATTTTGAGTAGAGTTTCTCAGAAAGTTCAGTAGGAGTTCGGCAACCCAAAAGACGTAGGATGGGTGACTTATCTATCAAGGCAGTAGTGTTGTGATGATATAATAAATCAGAAGTGACTCATTATAGTAGGTTACTCAGGTTTGACACTTTGGCATAGAAAGGTTCTTGAGTTTTGCAGACATTCCTAACCATAAGAAAACTTCTTTAGCCTTTCGAAGGAATCTTTGCTTATTAGGATAATTGTGTCTAATAATAATAAATTGTGAAAAATTAATGTCATTACTCAATGGTATTTCTATGCAGATAAGTTGATCCAAGCAATTTACTGTTACTGCAAATTGGGATTAGTAAGCCATGACTAAAAAGTTGGCTAAACTTACCACTGGTTTGTTGTTTAGAAAACTTCGAAATTTTATTAACAAGGAAACTAAGGCTAGCAAATCCAAATATTACACCAGTCTTATCGGAGAAAATAAATGCCATTTGAGCAAGGTTTGGAATTCAGTTAATTATTTAAGATTGTGCAGAAATAGACATTCTACAGTCCCTTGTTCAGCATACTGTGTAAGCTGTTTTCAGTGATAATTTTGCCACTATTGGACAGATGCTTGCTGATTGTAACGTTGCTATTGAATGAATTTACCAGTAGTCACACCTTTCCTTTCCTATACAATTTGAAGCTCAATTTTTTACTCTAAAATTATTTTTAGGGTAGTTTTATTTTCAGCCTCGTTTCCATGTAGGCATTTTTAGGGCATGTACAGATCTTGCCACCAGAGCTTCATCTAGCTTGGGTCCATATCGGAAGCTGTTAGTTATGTGGTTAGTAATAAAACTGCAAAGTTTCATGCTTTTATCACAAAAGTGAACATTTGTGGACGTTAGCAGTTAGACTACAATCTGGAAAGGCACTTTATAGTAAAGTTATAGCTCTATTCAAATCTGGAGATTAAGAACGTAACCAATAATTATCAACCCATCCCACTCTTACCTACTCTAAGAAGCTCTTAGAAAAAGCTGTTTATGTCCAATTTTATGATTATGTCAATAAAGATACAAAAAGTTGTAAACAAAAAAAACAGTATGTTTTCAATGCTCAACAACAACATACTTGTCCACCTTTTTGATGAGATCCTTCCTAAAATAGAAAATGGGTATTTGTGTTTGCTGTGTTTCTCAACCTTTGCAGTATCTTTGACACACGCAATCATAGCTTTCGTCTTACGAAACCGTTGTTGGTTGGTGTCTGTAACGAAGATTTAGCATGTTTGAATATTAATTAAAATCACAGACGTTGACAACAGCTTGTGGTCTAGAATTGTATGACCCACTTCCATG
The DNA here is from genome assembly GCA_028564885.2 of Zoanthus sanctaehelenae. NCBI lineage: Eukaryota > Metazoa > Cnidaria > Anthozoa > Zoantharia > Zoanthidae > Zoanthus > Zoanthus sanctaehelenae. The sequence goes on from JAOTRI020153585.1 coordinate 8,841, forward strand.
CAATGTTGGTATCCTGCAGGGAAGTATATTGGGCCCACTGTGAGACACACCCAGGTACCACTATTTGTGGATGATACTGTGTTGTATTGGTTCGTCCAACCCAAATGACCTACTGTAAATTTTAAACTAAATCAGTAGTTATAGGGGGTTTCTGGAAAATATAATGCAACATAAGCAGCATTTCACTTTATATCAATAACAACAAAATTGACAACATTGAACACTTCCCATACCTTGGATTTACTTTTTCAACAACCATAAACTAGATTAATCATGTGACGACATTCAGCTCAAAAGTTATTGATGCCTCAATCAGGCTTCTGAGAAGAATAAGACATCTTAGTTTTTCATAAAGAAAGATTTTAAATAGATAGACCTTTTAAAAAATATTGTTCACGATAAAGATAATTTGCAGAAGCCACAATTCAAACAAACAAAACGTGGGCTTGTTTTATTTATTATCTGATCTGTGTATAATCTTAGATCTACTGATAATTTATTTAATTTCTTAGCGTTACAATGATTAAAGCTATAAAGACTCAAGGAGATAGAGCATTTGCTATTGCAGCACCAAAATTATGGAGTTCTTTGCCTCTAGAACTGTGTCAAACTGAATAAATTTCCTTATTTAAACGTCAATTTATTTAAGCTTGTATATTTTAATTAGTACATTATAATAGTTAGATATTACTTCTTTTATTAGATTTTTATATGTTTTATATTTATTTTATCTATTTTAGCAGAACTACTGTATATATATTTTCAATTAGTATTGTAATGCGCGATAGATCATTTTTATGAATGTCATGCAGTATAAGTATATATTGTATTTTGTAAAGGACATGTTTGCTGCAGTAAAAGCTCAATAAAAATTATTTTGCTTGATAACTTGCAGGCAGTAATTTGAATGTTCTAGAAACTCTAGGCATAGGCTGCACAAAGGGGAAAGCACTAGATCAGATGGGTCAAAAGGAGGTTGAGCCCACAGTTATTTTTCTTATGTTCAGCAGTATTATACATGAGAAACATGAGATTGTGCACTGCTTGGCCAACAGTAAAGATATTTTTTCTTGTTTACCTTCAGCTTTTGGGTTTGCATTGGGTTTGAATAGTAAGGTATAATTTGGCTGTTGACAATGCTTATTTAATGGTATCCCCAATTTGTAGGCCTTTGGCAGGCTAAACAAGACTTGACACCTAAATAAAGTTATTATTATTGACTACATACTAAGTCTTCAAGTAGCTGTGT